>VSMD01004286.1:0-35885 GCA_008750895.1 Mirza zaza | reverse complement strand
ACCCGCGTGTGCCCATGTGTGTATGCCTATGTATGTGCCTATGTGTGTACCCGCGTGTGCCCATGTGTGTATGCCTATGTATGTGCCTATGTGTGTACCCGCATGTGCCCATGTGTGTATGCCTATGTATGTGCCTATGTGTGTACCCGTGTGTGCCCATGTGTGTATGCCTATGTATGTGCCTATGTGTGTACCCGTGTGTGCCCATGTGTGTATGCCTATGTATCTGCCTGTGTGTAGCCATGTGTGCCCATGTGTGTGTGCCTGTGTGTGTACTCGTGTGTGTTCCCGTGTGTGTGCCTGTGTGTGTATCCGTGTGTATTCCCATGTGTGTGTGCCTATGTGTGTGCCTGTGTGTGCCTGTGTGTGTGTGCCTGCGTATGTGCCTGTGTGCCTATGAGTGTGCCCACATGTGTGTGCCTGTGTGTGTGCCTGTGTGAGTATGGCTATGTATGTGTCTATGTGTGTACCCATGTGTGTGCTCATGTGTGTATGCCTATGTATGTGCCTATGTGTGTACCCATGTGTATGCCTGTGTGTGCCTATGTATGTGCCTATGTGTGTACCCATGTGTGCCCATGTGTGTGTGCCTATGTATGTGCCTCTGTGTGTACTTGTGTGTGTTCCCGTGTGTGTGCGCCTGTGTGTGTATCCGTGTGTGATCCTATGTGTGTGTGCCTGTGTATGTGGCTCTGTGTGTGCCTGTTTGTGTGTGTGTGTGTGTGAAGGGCCTGGGAGATAGGCCAGAAGAGACACGCCTCCTTCTGAAAGTATGTGTCTCAGCTGGAATAAAAGGCAGCATCAGAGCGCAGCCTCTGGCTCCGTGGGCCTTCCTGATTTCAGTGGAGAGCAAGATTCTCCTGCAGACAGAGAGTGGGTAGTGGATGCAGCCGAGCATTTGGAATCAGAGACCTGGGTCTGAAACAGAACTCTACCTCGAGTAGCCAGGTGACCTCAATGACCGTGGTTTTATCAGGTGGGGCTGATAAAATCTGCCCTATCAAAGAGGAACATGATACAAATGCCAGCTGTGAATATTTATGTCCTGTTGTTGCCAACATTTGGAACTACATTTCCAGAGCACATCGAAATTAACAAAGCGCTGTTACAGCTTTGCTTTGTTCTGATTTTGTTTTATACACAAGAAGAAAAATCTATTAATTACTATCATAAATAAGAGAAAAGGTTCAGTGTTCATCTGCTGCGGGATCGAACTTGACATCTCTTAGTCTCTACATATTTCATTAATATCCAGAATTGTACGCTTCTGTTTCTAGGGGTTTCCTCTTCTTAAAAGCAAACTCTGACCTGGCACATACTCTCATTAGACCTTAAACAAGACAAATTCTTCCATGGTAGGAATTAATCAGTGACTACTTGAAGTTAACTGGGAAATTGTTTTGTTTTTTTGTTTTTTTGAGACAGAGTCTCGCTTTGTTGCCCAGGCTAGAGTAAGTGCCGTGGCGTCAGCCTAGCTCACAGCAACCTCAAACTCCTGGGCTCAAGCGATCCTACTGCCTCAGCCTCCCGAGTAGCTGGGACTACAGGCATGCACCACCATTCCCGGCTTATTTTTTCTCTATATATTACTTGGCCAATTAATTTCTTTCTTTCTATTTATTTATTTTTTAATTTTTTTTTGAGACAGAGTCTCGCTTTGTTGCTCAGGCTAGAGTGAGTGCCGTGGCATCAGCCTAGCTCACAGCAACCTCAAACTCCTGGGTTCAAGCAATCCTGCTGCCTCAGCCTCCCAAATAGCTGGGACTACAGGTGTATGCCACCATGCCCGGCTAATTTTTTCTATATATATTAGTTGGCCAATTAATTTCTTTCTATTTATAGTAGAGACGGGGTCTCGCTCTTGCTCAGGCTGGTTTTGAACTCCTGACCTCAAGCAACCGCCCGCCTCAGCCTCCCAGAGTGCCAGGATTACAGGCGTGAGCCACCGCACCCATCCTGGGAAATTGTTTTAAGGAGACATACCAAGTGGGATGAAGATTTTTAGGAAAGAAGATAATGATAGAATTTCATCCAGAAATCACATATCTAAGAGATAGACACCATCATAACAGATTAACACCGAGATACACTGTAAAACATGGGTGGTTTTATTATTAAATTTAAATCTTCCAGCACAGATAGTAAGGGCTAAGGATGAGATGCACATAGATAACCAGAGAGAGGTACAAAGTGTGATGTGGTCAAAGAATAAAGAGCTCTTACCCTTTGGGGTGAATCAGGACAGTACCTACCTGAAGTCCTCCTTCTGATGTGGGAGCGATCGGGGCAGATAAAGCGAAGGGAACAAACTGGAGTGAGCAGGCGATCTGAGGAAGAAAAGCAAGCTCTAACTAGTATGACCTGAATCCTAATTCCTATGTTGATTGCTGCATCCAGTTTCCATTCTAGTTCCATATTTATTTATTGCATTTGCATTTGCCCAGGTAAGGCGACTTTGCGACACAGGTCATGCAATTATCCTGTCTAGTGAACTATACAGTCGTAACAGAATGCTGTAAAAGTTCTAAGTTCAGAAACCTAGATAATTATTAGCAAAAGCTTCCTGATAATTTCACGAACAAGTCATATGACACATACCGATGTTATAGAGAGCATTTAATTTGCAAGAAAAAGTACCTAAAACTTCATCTGTAGCTTGAATGGTAGCCAGGGAATGGGTACTACTCTTGGCAGGCCCCACACCTATAAAATTCGTAATACCACAGTGAGAGTTCAAATGTGGCAACTCCTTTAGAAAACCATTTCCATATATTTTCATCATTGGTCTTTATGTTTGTCATTTATACCTTTGTGGTATGAAATAAACTAAAACATAATTCATACTGTTTCGATCTCTCATCTACATGATAATGTAAGTGCTTTTAGCTTTGAGAAAGTTGGGTTTGCCATTTGAGTTCCACAAAGTGCATTAAATGAGGGACTGTCCCGTCTGGGATCTTTCTAGGAAGTAATGCTGTGTAGCTTCTCTACAGAAAATCTCCGTGATTCCAGGACCTCAACTTTCTGAAATAGGACATGCCTCTGCAGAGGGCAGTACTGGGCACTGTCCAGCCAAGTGCTCACTCTAAATGGATCTTGGGAGATGACACGTTTCCACTGGGTTCTGGGGCATACAATCAAACAGAATAGTGGGCTGAGGAGAAAACACCTTGCTCGAGACCTGGAGCTATTAGGTTGTTGTAAGCCATGATGGTTGGGATTTGTCTTTGCTAAATTCAGAGACTAGGTTTGTATGACCTAAGGTTCTGGAAAAAAATCCAGCAAGAGACTGGAAGCACTTTGAAAATAATTCAGATTGAAGGAAAAGATCATAAATATTAAAAAAAAAAAGACAAAAACAAAAAAAACTCTGAGGTTACTGAAGTACCAGGACTTTGAGTATTGACAAATTGAACAACATATATATATATATATATATATTTTCTCTTAAAATAAATAACTTGTATGGCAAAATATAAAGCTTTCTGATAATGATAAATATATAGACAAATACAGAATCCTGTAATACTGTGATGGTGGTGTATAAATCACTTTTAAATTCTATTATAGAATTTAATTTAATAGAATTCTATTATAGAATTCTATAATAGAATTTAAAAGCTAAAATCACTAAAAATAACTATAACTATAAAGCTATGTTGGATAAAAAATATAAAGATATGTAATTTGTGACATGGATAACAAACTGGGGAGGGGGAAATATAAAGGAGTAGAGTTTTTGTATGTGATTGAAGTTAAATTGTTATCAGCTTAAAATAAATTGTTATAAGGTGTTTTATGTAATCCCCATGGTAACTACAAAGAAAATACCTATATATATATACACAGAACATAATGAGAAGGAATCAAAGCATGTAACTACAAAAAAAAATTCAACAAAACACAAAGGAAGGCAGCAAGAGAGGAAAAGTGGTACAAAATAACTATAAGACATACAGAAAACAACAAAATGGCAATAGTCCTTCCCTATCAGCAATTACTTTAAATGTAAATGGATTAAACTTGCCAATCAAAAGACTATAGAGTGGCTGAATGGATAAAAAACAAGATCCAACTATATGCTATCTATAAGACTCACTTTAGATTAAAGACCATATACGCTGGAAGTGAAAGAATGGAGAAAGCTATTCCATGCAAACAGTAACCAAAAGAGAGCAGAGGTAGCCATACCTATATCAGACAAAATAGACTTTAAGTCAAAAAGTATCATAAGAGATAAAGAAGTTGGCATTCAGAGTTTTCCATAAAAAAATTACTAAAAAAAAAAAAAAAAAAAAAAAAGAGATAAAGAAGGACATTATCTAATGATAAAAGGAGGCCAGGTACAGTGGCTTGTGCCTGTAATCCCAGCACTTTGGGAGGGCTGAAATTGGAGGATTGCTTAAGGCCCAGAGTTCAAGACCAGCCTGAACAACATGGTGAGCTCCTGTCTGTATTAAAAACATTTAAAAATTAGCTGGGCATGGTGACATGTATCTGTGGCTGAGGTGGGAAGATCCCTTGAGCTCAGGAGTTCGAGGTTACAGTGAGTTATTATTGCACCACTGCACTCCAACCTGGATAACAGAGCAAGATACTGTCTCTACAAACAATAATAATAAAATAAAAATAAAAGGGTCAACTCGCTAGGAAAATATACAATTATAAATACACATGCACCTAACATCAAAGCACCAAAATGTATGAAGCAAATATTGACAGAATTGAAAGGAGAACTACATAGTAATACAATAATAATAGGAGATTTCAATGCCCAACTTTCAATAATGGACAGATAATACAGGCTTGATGGTGATAAGGAACCAACAGACTTAAACAAAGCTATAGACCAAGTAGACCTAACAGACTTACATAGAATATTATACCCAACAAGAGAACACACACTTCCTCTAAAGTGCACATGGAACATTCTCCAGCATCGATCATATGTTAGGCCACAGAACATGTGTTAACAAATTTAAGAAGATTAAAATCATATCAAGTATCTTTTCTGATCACAATAGGATGAAACTAGAAATCAATAACAAAAGTTAAACTGAAAAATTCACACTCACATGGAAATTAAACAACACACAGTTGAACAACCAATGGGTCAAATAAATAAATCACAAGGGAAATTGGAAAATATCTGGAGACAAACGAAAACAAAAATACAACTTACAAAAACTTATGGGGGGGGGTGGAGGGAGAAAAAAAAAAAACAACTTCAGGGATACAGAAAAGCAGTATGGAGAGGGACATTTCCAGCGGTAAACATCTGTGTTAAAAAAGATCTCAAATCGACAACTTGAATTGGCCAGGGTCGGTGGTTCCCCTCATGCCTGTAATCCTGGCACTCTGGGAGGCTGAGGCAGCAGGCTCGCTTGAGGTCAGAAGTTCAAGACCAGCCTGAGTAAGAGTGAGACCCCGTCTCTACTAAAGAAATAGAAAAAATTAGCCGGGCATGGTGGTACACACCTGTACTCCCAGCTACTCAGGAGGCTGAGGCAGGAGGATCTCTTGAGCCCAGGAGTTTGAGGTTGCAGTGAGCTAGGCTGATGCCATAGCATTCTAGCCCGGGCAATGGAGTGAGACTCTGTCTCAAAAAAAAAAAAAAAAAAAAAAAATATGTTGATGAAAATGTGGAAAAACTGGAACCCTTGCACACTGTTAGTGGGAATGTAAATAGTAAAGCCACTATAGAAAACAGAGTCAACATTCCTCAAAAAGTAAAAAGTAGAATTACCATATGATGCAACAATCTCACTTCTGGGTATATGTACAAAAGAATGGAAAACAGGATCTCCAAGAGGTATTTGCATACCCGTGTTCGTTGCAGCACTATTCACATAGCCAAGAAGTGGCAGCAACCTAAATCTCTATCAGTGGATGAGTGGATGAAGAAATTGTATACACATATATACACAATGGAATATTGTCCAGCCTTAAAAAGGAAAGAAATCTTGAGTTATGCTACAACATGGATGAACCTTGAGGATATTATGCTAAGTAAAATAAGCCAGTCACAAAAAGATAAATACTGTGTGATTCCACTTCTATGAGATATCTAAAGTAGTCGAACTCCTACGGAAAGTTGAATGGTAGTTGCCAGGGGCCGCAGGGAGGGGAAAATAGGAGTTGTTCAATTGGTAAGTTGCAGTTTTGCAAGATGAAAAAGTTCTAGAGATCTGTTGCACAATAATGTGTACATAATTAACACTATTGTACTGTACACTTAAAAAATGTTTAAGATAGTAGATTTTATGTTGTGTTTTTTTAAACATGAAAAAAAACCTTATAAAGTTATTACCTAATATGGTTATATTTCCTGTCCTTGTCTATTTTTTCTGTCTCTAAGTGCACATACAGGTATCTTTAATTCTTTTTTTTTCTTTTTTTTTTTTTTTGAGACAGGGCCTCCCTTTGTCACCCAGGCTGGAGTGCAGTGGTGAGATCATAGCACACTGCAGCTTTGAACTCCTGGGCCCCCGTGATTCTCCTGCCTCAGCCTCCTGAGTAGCTGGGACTATAAGCATGCATCACCATGCTTGGATTTTTTTTTTTATTTTTATTTTGTGTAAAGACAGGGTCTTGCTATGCTGTCCAGACTGGCCTTGAGCTCCTGGCTTCAGTGATTCTCCCGCCTCAGCTCCCAAAGTGCTGAGATTACAGGCATTAGCCTGACCAGGTATATTTAATTCTGTCCTATGTTTGGAGAATGTTAACTACCTAGAAACCTATAGAGAAATCTGTAACTGATAAATGTTAGATAATTTCAAGATCACACTTAAGATACACAGTCTGCCTTTAAAGAGAACCAAAGGTTCTGGAAGTAGTATAAATGAAAGTAAGTCTTTTAATAGGACTCATCTAACTATTATACTCACAGTAATAATTTGAACTGTTCTTGCTGGTATCAACTACTATTCATTCATTCAAAAAAACTTTTCAACGAGTGCCAGTTAAATGCTAGGCATTGTTCAAAGCAGAGAAGCAGGAGGGAAGAGGTGATGATAATCAAATAAGCATGTTCCTTCTTTCAAGGAATTTGTAATCTAAGAGGGAATAGAGAAAAATTATAATATGGTATTGTGTCATAAAGGTGTTGAATACACAAAGTGCCAGTGGAGCCTATCACAGACATTTCTTGTTTTCAGTGACCCAGCATTCTTTCCCCTTCTTTGAGTAACAAAACCCATATTTGCCTTGGGCATCTGTTCACTCCCCATTTTCGGTCCATGTGCTTCAGTGATCTGACTTAAGCCTTAGCTCTAAGTCTGGGCGTGTGACCCAGACATGGCCAATAGGAAGGTGGAATCCCTGGTCCACGGTGTTGGTTCCACGGTGATCCTTGGTTCTTCCAGTGAGACTCAGTTCTGGAATTTGTTTTTAATTGTTGGGAGATTGATAAATGTACTTCTTTTTTTAAAAAAAAATTATTATTATAATTATTTTTAATAAGAGACAGGGTCTCACTCTTGCTCAGGCTGGCCTTGAACTCTTGAACACAAGAGATCCTCCCACCCCGGCCTTCCAGAGTGCTAGGATTATAGGCGTGAGCCACCATGCCCAGCCTGATAGATAGGCTTCTGACTATTAGGATATCAGCTCAATGTTGCCAAGAAACATGACATGGCGAGAGCCCAGTTGAAAATTAAATAAAATCAAAGAAAGCAGAACCAAGTGATGAGAGGAAGAGAGGCTGGGTCCAGATGACACGTGTGAGTCTGAGCTCTGCTTTGCCACCCCTCTGAATCATTCAGTTAAGCCAACTAGTAAATTCCCTTTTCTTTGCTATGCCTATTTCAGTTGGGTTTTCTGTCACTCACAACCAAGGAAGTGAGTGGCACAGTGCCTTTAAAATTCAACTCATTATAGATGATTGTGGCCAGTCTTAACCTGGACATAAACTTGGTTTATCTCACAACCACCAAAAGCATCAGGACATGCAGAACATTTTAGTAGCTCCCCTTTTATTTATTCTCAGCTGTGATATGTAAGTGATATGTCCTACAGGTTTTATGAAAGAGCATTTAGAATGCAAATCAGTGCTTTTACAACCAAAAAAGGTTTGATATTGAAAGAAGAGGGCTTAGACAAGTAAATTAGTAATTTTAAAAGTATCCCATTTTGCCAATACTCCTTCCATTGCTAGGGTGTTTAAAGAATAAAATTAAGCAAATCCTTTAAAAATATTCCAGACCTTGAATTCTGCATACCAACAATAAAAATAAATCTTAAATTTGCATGGCACTTTGACCCTTTTTGACATTTCACACATATTATTTAAATGTGTGTATAGTCCAAAGCCTAAGATCATCTGTGACATACTTTGATTTCATTGTGATTATTTTTTTCTCTTACAAATAAGTTCCTCATTAAATTACAACTGGACTTTTTTTTTTTTTTTTTGAGACATAGTCTCACTCTGTCACCCCAGCTAGAGTACAGTGGCATCATCACAGCTCACAGCAACCTCAAACTTCTGGGCTCAAGTGATCCTTCTCCCTCAGCCTCATGAGTAGCCGAGTAGCTGGGACTACAAGTGAGTGCCACCACGCCTGGCTAAATTTTTCTGTTTTTTGTAGATACATGATCTTGCTCTTCCTCACACTGGTCTCGAACTCCTGGCTTCTAGCAATCTTCTGGCCTCAGCCCCCAAAGTGCTAGGATTTACAGGCGCCTAGCCTGGGCTCAGATTTAAATATTTGAATTCTCTGAGCAGACAATGAGCACTAGGAGAAATTTTTTTTAAAGGGTAAAAATTATTGTGTGCTGATAATATATTATCTAGAATTTTCGAAATTTTTTTCTACAACATTACCTAGAATTTTCTCAAAGTATCATCCTAGAATTTACAGCACGTCTTTCATCTGACACGCTTGTGAGGAGTGTCTTTAATTCTTAACCTTTACATTCATGGAAAAGTGTGCAAAGGCAACAGTTAAAACTATGCCTGACAAAAGTGCTATAAGCACTTTCAAATGCGCATTCAGTTTTATAACACATGAATTGGATAATATTAATCTACGGAGCTACACTTAGATGCCTGAAAAATAAGGAGAGATTGGGCCCAAACCATTGTCATTTGCAGGTGGTAAAGCTGAGGTCTCAGTGGCCTGTCAGAGATGTTATCAGGCCCTAGGGTCCCTGGCTCCCAACACAAATGACTATTCCCTAGATCTCCTGGAAATGAAAGAGCAAGAACCAAACTCTCTTTCAACAGCCTCTTCCTTTCTGGTGAAGTGCAGCACATGAGTTTGGATTCAGGAACTAAATTGTTTTCAGTAGCTCCTCTTACACATTGTATTAACAGCCAAGTGTATCTTCAAACCTGGAAGACAGGTCCCCATGTAATAATGCATCGATTAGTATCTCAGTTGGCTGCGAGTAGCAGAACACCTGAAGAACCGGCTTAGCAGAGTCAGGGCTTTCTTTTCCTTTCCTGTCCGTGCACAGGGAGAAGCTGGGATCCACAGTCCCTGCAGGTGAGGGCAGCTCGTGGGCCTTCAGGGCCCAGTCTGCTTCTGGCTTTCTGTTGAGCAATCCTCTGCATGGGACTTCTGTCCCCATACTTGTCACTAGGTGGTTGTGAGATAAATGCTCTGGCTGTAGCATTGTATCTGTGTCTGGGACAGGAAGAGGGAGAAGAGCTTGGGGCAAAAGGCACATGCCAAGTGAATCCATCTCTCTTTAAGGAGGTTTCCGCCCAGCACATTCTGGTCCCTCTCATCGGCCTGAACGTGCCTGAGTCCCCTGCCCTCCTCCACGCACACATACCAGCTACTGGAAGGTGTAAAAGAGTAGGAAGTAAATATGTTAATCTTTCCAGATTAACAAGTCCATATTGAGCTCTCATTACTGGAATCATTGAGCAACTCCAAAATTAAGACATGGTTGCTCTTATATGAGATGACCTTAAAATATGTTGCTCCTTGTTTGATTAAAATAGGAAAGAAAGGCTAGACACAGTGGCTCACATCTGTAATCAGCTGTAATCCTAGCACTCTGGGAGGCTAAGGCAGGAGGACTGCTTGAGCTCAGGAGTTTGAGACCAGCCTGAGCAAGAGCAAGACCCTGTCTCTACAAAACAAAAAATTAGCCAGGCTCATGTAGTCCCAGCTACTCGGGAGGCTGAGGCAGGAGGATCGCTTGAGCCTAGGAGTTTGAGACTGTGGTGAGCTATGATGACACCACTGAGCTCTACACAGGGCGACACAGTCCACCCCCCCCCCCAAATACATAAATAAAGTGGGTTTCTTATTTAAAAAATAAAATAAAATAAAATAGGTAAGAAAAACTTTCTAGACATTGGATCTTGAATACGACCCTGTCTTAGTGCCTGGGCATTTGCTCTTCCCCCTGCTTGGGACACTCTTCCCTGAGATATTTAATGGCTCTCTCTCTTCCTTCAGTGTTAAATGTCGATTCTTCAGATAGGCTTCCCTGTTCACCATACTTGGAACAGTATTCCATCAACTCCAACCCCTTCCTCTGCCTCAATGTCTTCATAACATCACTGAACGTTACAGTACGTAGTTATTTGTTCACATGTTTTTGGTCCACGTTGCTTGCTGGAACGTACACCCCATGAAGGCAGGTCCTTCGCCCGCTGTGTTCTCTGCTGTTTCCCCAGGGCCTAGGACAATGCCTAGCACACAGAAGGCACTCAATAAATAATAGTTGAATAAATGAATGATTGAATGAAGGAACTACCATTTGGTTTATCATATAACTCTATATATACATGCTTGGCTAAAAAGCCATTGCAAAGGCCTAGTGAAGAAAGAGGATCTTCTCTCGCCTGCAGGTCACCTGCAGAGCTGCCTCTCCTCTTAGAGGGGGCATCTTGTATTAAAGATTATGAGTGCAGATACTTTATAGTTGCTTAACTTGCTAATATTTTCAGAACCTAATTAGACCTGATGGATTAAAAATATATATTAGCAGAAAACACCTGGACACAACAGAACAATGTTACTCAGTAGTGCCAGAAGAGAAATGTTAATAACAAATGATGCTTATGGCTAAAAGAGCATTTGCACGGGATGGGTGACCCCTCTCACACATTATTTAGATAGCTTCATTATATATACCCCAAAGCTAAGTGAAAAGTTGAATCTGTATTTTAGGATTCTGATTTCTCCTGCCCACTCCAAACTCTTAAGTTGGCTATTTTGTGCTTTTAAGAAAGGCAGAAATCAAGGAGGATTCACTCAAACGTCAGGCGATTTAGGGAATATTATCGTGTCTCCCTTAGGGAACTCCCTGCCAAAAGACCAACCATACAGTGAACAGATAATTATACGCTGGGGAGGCACTAGTGAGCACATGACAGGGACAGGTTCAAAGTCATGATAAGAAGAGAAGTGACTTTCTCACTAAAGCTGACAACATAAGGAAACACGTTAGCTCAGTTTTTCTAAAAGGTAAGGAAGGACGACTACCCAATTAACTGCTGTGTTAGTGAACACTCAGGGCAATTCAGTCTTGTTCTTTTTGGTATATTCCTTCTCTAAGCATAATACTTACTGAGATGTGCAAAGTGCCATCACATTCCTCTGGTAGCACTTACCTTGCCACACTGGGCTGTCTGTTTCCATTTGTGTGCACCGAGGTAGATTATGAACTACTTCAGGGCTGGGCCTCTGGGTGCCTGATCCTCTTTACACCCATTAGGCATTCAGTGGATCCAGTACGGAGCAGATGCACCTTCGCCCTATAGTTCCTTCCCACTCATTCATTATTCAATTAATTTAAATGAAATCTAGAAGATTTAGAAAATCATTAGTCCGGCAATCAAATCTGTAGCTTAGCACCAATTGGTGTCCTGTTGTTAAAAAAAAAGAGGTAAGAGCTTTTTTTTTTTTATGAATGGGGGAGGGGAATAAGGAAGGGAATTCAATTTCCTTTTTCTTTCTTTTTGAAACAGAGTCTCGCTCTGTTGCCTTGCATAGAGTGCAGTGGCGTCATCGTCATCGTAGCTCACTGCAGCCTCAGACTCCTGGGCTCAAGTGATCCTCCTGCCTCAGCCCCCTAGTACCTAGGACTACAGGCACGCACCACAACGCCTGGCTAATTTTTCTATTTTTAGTAGAGACAGGGTCTCACTTTTGCTCAGGCTGGTCTGGAACTCCTGAGCTCAAGCGATCCTTCAGCCTCGGCCTCCCAGAGTGCTAAGATTACAGGCGTGAGCCACTGTGCCTGGCCAAGAGGTAAGAGTTACTTACAAATTCTCTAAAAGTGTAACGAGACATTTTGTAGCGAGTTGAATGTTAAGTAAATACTCTGGAACTATACACGAAGTATCATAGGAAGAATTTAGTTTTCACAGAGAAGCTTCTTAATGATAAATGACTTTGAAAAGAAATTGTTTCCACAATAACACCCAAATATGTATTGACTTTGCCCATATTAACTAATACTTTACTGTTTTTCAAATATTATAACTGCTTCCAAAATTGCAAATTCTAGGGGTATTGACCCACTCACTCCTTTATTTGTTGATTCATTCAACCAGTATTTACTGAGCTCCTAACATGTGCCCAGGCGCTAAGGATATCATAGTTAATGAATATCAGACAAATCGCACAAGCAAATGGGAAAAGTTTCGACTGTGAGAAGGAGATGCACACGCTGTACACGGGGCTGGAGCTGTAAAGGAGACATGCCCTGACTTGGCTGCTCAAGGGAAGCTCTCTAACAGAAATGGTAATAAACCCAGATTGGGAGGGTGGTGGGTTAACCGGGCCGAGAGAGCGGGGAGGAATGACTCAGGCAGAGGAGAAGGAAGCCAGCGCTTCTGTGGTGGCAAGCAGAGCCAGCAGGGACAAGGAGGAGCCTGTGCCAGGGTATGCGCCATTTAAGGAGTTTGATTTATTCATTTTTTGTTTTTTGTGTTTTTTTTGAGACAGAGTCTTAGTCTGTTGTCAGGGCGAGAGTGCCGTGGCGTCAGCCTAACTCACAGCAACCTCAAACTCCTGTGTAGCTCACAGCAACCTCCAACTCCTGGGCTCAAGCAATCCTCCTGCCTCAGCCTCCCAAGTAGCTCGGACTACAGGCATGCACCACCATGCCCGGCTAATTTTTTCTATATATTTTTAGTTGGCCAATTAATTTCTTTCTATTTTATAGTAGAGACGGGGTCTCACTCTTGCTCAGGCTGGTTTTAAACTCCTGACCTTGAGTGAGCCTCCCGCCTCAGCCTCCTAGAGAGCTAGGATTACAGGTGTGAGCCACCGCGCCTGGACCCAAATGATTTTTTTTTTTTTTTTTTAAGACAGATTCTTGCTTTGTTGCCCAGGCTAGAATGAATGCTGTGGCATCAGCCTAGCTCATAGCAACCTCGAACTCCTGGGGTCAAGCGATCCTCCTGCCTCAGCCTCCCGAGTAGCTGGGACTACAGGCATGTGCCACCATGCTCGGTTAATTTTTTCTATATATTTTTAGTTGGCCAATTAATTTCTTTCTATTTGTAGTAGAGACAGGGGGTCTCGCTCTTGCTCAGGCTGGTTTCGAATTCCTGACCTCGAGAAATCCGCCCGCCTCGGCCTCCCAGAGTGCTAGGATTACAGGTGTGAGCCACCGCACCCGGCCCAAATGATTTTTTAAATGTAATTAGTCCTCCGAAAGCCTACAAGATTCTTAACGGTCAGAAATGCATATTATTAATCACTGTATCTGCAGGCACAGCACAGCACAGAAACGGATTAAATGGTTGCCAAATAAAAGAAGGAAGCGTGGTGTGGGCCTTATGCTGGGGCTGCCAAGACAAAGTGCTACCGACTGGGTGGCAGAAACAACAGAGATTTCTTTTCTCACCATTCTCGTGGACCAAAGTCCGAGATCAAGGCATGGACAGGGCTGGCTCCTGCTGAGGGCCAAGGGAAGATCTGTTGCAGGCCTCTGTCCTGCCTGGTAGCTAGATGGCCATCTCCTCCCCTAGTTTCCGGGCCCCAAATTCTCCTGTTATGACACCAGCCAGATTGGGTTAGAGTCCACTCAGATAACCTCATAGTAAGCTTGGTGAAGGCCTCTGGGGAGACCCTACCTCCAAATAGGGCCCCGTTCTGAAGTGCTGGGCATCAAGCCTTCAACATGGCAATCTGCGGGGATAAAAGTCATCCCATCGCACACAGTGCTGTACATTTTGGTAGCTGCCCGGTGTTAGAGGAACTCATTTGACAACAAGGCAGCTTGCGCTAGTTGCCACTAGCCCTTGTTGGGCAAGCTCTGGAAAGCAGAGTTGAGGTGAGCAGAGCACAGGGAGGGAATTCCTTTTCCTGGCCTCTCCAAAACTTGTATCATTTTCTTGAAAAGGCCCAACCAGGCTGGGCGCGGTGGCTCATGCCTGTGGTCCTAGCTCTCTGGGAGGCCAAGGTGGGCGGATCCTTTGAGCTCAGGAGTTCGAGACCAGCCTGAGCAGGAGCGAGACCCCATCTCTACTATAAATAGAGGGAAATTAATTGGCCGACTAATATATATAGAAAAAATTAGCCGGGCACGGTGGCGCATGCCTGTAGTCCCAGCTACTTGGGAGGCTGAGGCAGCAGGATTGCTTGAGCCCAGGAGTTTGAGGTTGCTGTGAGCTAGGCTGATGCCACGGCACTCACTCTAGCCTGGGCAATAAAGTGAGACTCTGTCTCAAAAAAAAAAAAAAAAAAAGAAAAGGCCCAACCAAACGTAGGCAGATTTTCCAAACTCTTATGGGTTGAACTGCATCCCTCAGCAACAACAACAACAAAATCCTAAGCCCCCAGGGCCTTGGAATGCCACTGTATTTGGTAAGAGGGTCTTTCAACAGGTAATTAAAATGGGCCCTAAGCTAATATCACTGGTGTCCGCCTTAGGAGGGGAGATTTGAACGCGGGCAGGTACAGAGGGTGGACCACGTGAAGACAGGGCGAACATGGCGCCCTGCAAGCCAAGGAGCGAGACCTCAGAAGAAGCCAGCCTTGCCAACACCTTGATCTCAGACTTCTGTTTTACAAAATGGTGAGAAAACAGAATCCTGTTGTTTCAACCGAAGTCTGTGGAATTTTCTTATAGCAGCCTGAACAAACTAATACACAAACCAAATTGGCCAACACTCCTATTCTCCAAGCCCAGGTTCACTTCTTATTAACAATAGCTAATGTTTCTTGAGCACTTACCACATGTCAGGCGCTGTACTAAGAGCGCTATCAGTGTTACCTTATTTAATCTGTACAAATAGAGATAGGGACCTTTACGATCTTAATTTCTATAGAAAAGAAACCTGAGAGTGAGAGATGTGAAGAAAGTTGCCTGAGGTCACCCAGTAGAAGGGGTAGGAGGGCAGGAGGGGTTGGAGGGGTGAAGGGTGGGGGTCTCCAAGGCAGTGCCCTTAGTTTCTGAGCCTGGCCTGTGGACATGTTCTGGGGGTGGGGGTGGGGGTGGGGATCGTCACTGCAGTGTGGGGTCTAGGGCACATCTGCCACACCTGGGGGCCTGGGTGATGAAGAAATGAACTTCTCCTTAAAACTGCTTTTCCAGTCTCTTGGCTCAGCTTGTGAGCCTGGAATCTTCTTAATCAGCCCTCTATGAGCAGTAATAAGACTATACCAACGTTTCAGAGCCCAGATGAAATATTTTTGCCTCTGCTAACATCACAAGTCATTGGACTCCCAACAAAACCGATCATAAGCAGAGGAAAGGAAGATTGGAAGAAAATGACCAATCATCGGCCGGGCGCGGTGGCTCACGCCTGTAATCCTAGCACTCTGGGAGGCTGAGGTGGGTGGATCGCTCAAGGTCAGGAGTTCGAAACCAGCCTGAGTGAGACCCTGTCTCTACTAAAAAAATCAAAAGGAACTAATTGACCAACTAAAAATATATATACAAAAAATTAGCCGGGCATGGTGGCGCATGCCTGTAGTCCAAGCTACTTGGGAGGCTGAGGCAGGAAGATCGCTTGAGCCCAGGAGATTGAGGTTGCTGTGAAGTAGGCTGACGCCACGGCACTCACTCTAGCCTGGGCAACAAAGTGAGACTGTCTCAAAAAAATAAATAAATAAATAATTTTTAAAAAAAGAAAAGAAAATGACCAAGGAATTGGGGGAATCTATCCTCGACTGCAGGCTGAATGTATTCATAGTAATGTCACAGGGAGGTCCCTGTTTACTTGCACAAGAGAATGTCCACAAACATTTAGGTGGAACATACACAGAATGGAATTTACAGACCTCTCCCTCCCACTGAGGCCTTCAGCTAGCATTCAGGATTTAAGATACTGAAATGCTAACAAGGAAAAACTTACCCTTTAAAGGTCTGTTTCAGAAAGGGTAATAAATGAGATGGGATGGTGTATTTAATCTCATGGAATATTGAAACTCTTCTTGAACGGAAAACTACTTATGTTACTGGAGCTGAAAGATTTATTCCTGTTTTTATGTCTAATTGCCGAGCTGCTGAGATTTGCATTTGCCCACAATCACGGCCCTGCTGACGGCTGAGCACACAGTATGGAGGGAAAGCTAAGCATCCTGTGAGATGAGGCAGTCCCCATGAGCCGCTGTCTTCCCCGACCGCCAGTGTCTGCCTCCTAGGACACCATGGCCACCATCAGAAATATCTGAAACTCTGTGGAACAAGAAGGCCAGTGGAATTTCCCCACACCTGGAGGGGTTAAGCACTGAGTCAACCTACAGCAAATGGCACACCCAGTTTGAGGTCCATGAGGGTGAAGTCATTTATCTGTGAGTCATATCGCTGGATACACTCTGTTCTATAGAATGTTGGTTAGCAACTCACTTCCAAACATCGTGTCAGGTGGTTTTTACACACAGCATTTGGAAGTGAGATGAGGTGCGCGTTTTGACTTAGCATCGGGCAATGAGATGACTCTGGCATTGAAACAGACTTGGGTTTTTACCAATGGGTTTAGACTCCGCAAAGGAGCGCTGTGTTGCCTAACTCCAGTTTTACACTAAGCATGAAAGCCAGAGAAGAAGGACCACCCGGGTGTCCCTGGCGAAGGGGCAAGAAAGTGACACTGCCTGAGAGGTTTTGCAGAATAGGAAAGAAAAGAGAGAAGGAAATCCAGCCCCATGGTCCCCTGGTTTTATTACTTCATGGCTTTTTCAGAGGCTGTGACTATGTGCTTAAACGGTTAGCAACTGGCAGGACTTCATATCGATCTGTGTTTAAAACTAGAAACTTAAAATTCAGTTATTCCAACCACAGATCCTATTAAAAGAACCCTGCATTTTTAAGTCAAAAGGAATGAGCAGGCAAGAGGGCGAGGCCACGTCTAAGCTGGAAGAAAGGTGTGATGGTTGCTGTTTTGTTGCTAGGCAATGGCCTTATGTGACAACAATTCCTTTCTTCTAAAGAAGTAGGGTGCTCTTTTTGTTTAATGAAAGCCGTGCCTTTTCTTGGTACAAGAAGTACACATAGAGTTTATGCTAATTTGTAATATTATAGTAAACAGTGCTTATGAAACGGAACGCTATTCTATTTTTGAATTGCTTTGTTTGTTTTACATTGCCACCTCTAGAAATCATGTGCCAGAGGAGACTTGGTGCTTCCTTCCTCTTTTCAGACGATTGCCGTCATGTGGCTGCCGGGCTGCGGTTTGCCAGTCTCTCTAAGCCTCTACATCACCCCAGTGGAGTTGTGAATGTGCCTCTGAGCTTCTCGACAGAGAACATGTTTGCATTTGGAGATGTCAGGAGATTTGATTTTATAATTTCAAACTACTTAACAAATCCCGGTGTAAACATGTTTTGGTGCTTGTTTCAGCAGTACATGTAGTAAAACTGGAATGATACAGAGAAGATTAGAATGGTCCCTGTGCAAGGATGACAAGACATGCAAATTTGTGAAGTGTTCCATATTTTTTTTCCATGATTATCCCAGTTCTTTCAGCGTTCCATATTTTTTAAAAAAACAAAGTTAAAAAAATATATATGTTATGGTATCTTCTATATTTCTCATCTTTTATTGATTCTATCATAATGTAAAATGTTGTATATGGTTATAGTCTCTTTGAGATGGGGCCATATATCTCTTGTAGCCTGAGTACCATCTGGCACGAAACTTGGCATATAGTTGACACTGAAATCAGTGCATGTTGAATACGTGAATGCATGGATGCACAAATGATTACTTTAGTGTTGCATTTTCCAATTACATGGATTTTATTTTATTTTATTTTATTTATTTATTTATTTTTTTTTTTTGAGACAGAGTCTCACTTTATTGCCCAGGCTAGAGTGAGTGCTGTGGCGTCAGCCTAGCTCACAGCAACCTCAAACTCCTGGGCTCAAGCAATCCTGCTGCCTCAGCCTCCCAAGCAACTGGGACTACAGGCATGTGCCACTATGCCCAGCTAATTTTTTTTTCTATATATATTAGTTGGCCAATTAATTTCTTTCTGTTTATAGTAGAGATGAGGTCTCGCTCTTGCTCAGGCTGGTCTCGAACTCCTGAGCTCAAACGATCCGCCCACCTCGGCCTCCCAGAGAGCTGGGATTACAGGCGTGAGCCACCGCGCCCGGCCCTACATGGATTTTAAATAGATCCAAGGCAGGCTCTGAAAATAGGGAAGTGGTGATTTGTATTATAGGTATTAAACAAAGAGACAGGTCTAAATACTCTTAGAGTCCTGTCCTTCCTCCATAAAACCGTATGTTTTACATAGAAATTATCAATTGAAAATTCTCAGTATAGATTCAGAATTCTGATATTCTTTTAATTTTAGGAGACCAGGGAGTTGATTCTAAAAATGGAAAGTCCTGAGGCCTGGGTACCAGCCCATAGGCTTAATATTTCTCTCTAAGGTCATGTCTCCTAAAGCAGTTAGGGCTCTGCTACCTCGCTACGCCATCTGCAAATGTATCCCCCAATGATGGGAAGTGAGAGGAGTGTTGGTCTTTCTTTTCTTTCTGATGGTGTAGAAAAATCTTTGGATGTACTTTGTCTCCTAGATTTTGCAGGATTAAGTGCCTCTCCTACCCCATCCCTGCCACACTCTGACACATTGATTTATGCTCCCAAGAATAATGGTTAATAGTCCTTGAGCGCTTCCTATATGCTGGCTAATGTTCTAATCCCCGTAGTCTTCACAACACTACGAGCTGGATGCTACTATTGTCCGTTTTAAAGAGGAAGAAATGGAGGCAGAGAGAGGTGAACTTGCCCGACAGCTCTCTATCTAGTGTGTGGCAGAACTGAGTCTGGAACGAGCGGGCTGGCTCCAGAATTCACACCCCAACCTTACTTCTAGGACACCGGCTCTCAAGTGGAGAAGGGGAAGGTCACCCAGCTGGTGCCCTGCACATACACACTCTCCCTGAGCTTGTGCTGGGCTGTTCTGGGCCGGGCGTGATGGTCACAGGGACGAAGGCTCCAGGGCCTCGCACGTGTGAGTGCAGACGCCCGGCTCAGCACGGGGCTTGCTTGTCCTGGTGCCGCGAGCCCGGCCTCCCTGGCCTTGACCGGAGGCCCAAACCTCTCAACCCACACCCTGAGAGCCTGGGACTGGCCCCCCGGGGAGCTAGGCAAGACACTCTGACGCCAGCTGCACCCACCAAGGGGAGGTACGTTCTCTGCAAGGGCGAGCCCGGGGCTGCACCCAAGGATGCCAGTCAATGCTCATTGCAGAGAGAACGTCCAGTGCTCCAGCCCTGCCAAAGGCTGCCTCTCCTCCAAGGGGGTGAAGGGGCAGCAAGCACCCTGCCACACACCCACGCTCCTCAACACCAGAGACATACCGTACACACACCTGCACCACACGCATACACACACAGCATACTCCACGGCATACACCACACACAACACGCGCAACATACCCCACCTATGCCATGCACGACAGGCACTGCACCCACACCATACACACATGCGCACACATATGCCACACCCATACAGCCCCCACACCCACACACTGCACACACTATGCACCCCGTGCACACACACTTGTATACACACACCCCGAACACACCATCTATCACACATGCTCCCCTCCCCGCCGGGCTTCCCCCACCACAGCCGGGCCTCCCACAGCTCCCGTGCCAGCGCAGCGCGGGGGCGCGGCCCACACTGCATTCCGAAGCCCCTCCCTGCCCACTGCAGGCCCGACTCCAGCGTGAATCACAGCAGCGGCCCAAGAGCAGTCCGCGGCGGCCCCACCCTTCCCACAGGAAGTGAGAAAGGGTCAACATATGGTTTTCCTTGAGGGCCGGTGCACATGTTAAACGGGTGATTTTTAAAAAGAGAGCTGCTTAAGAGGTAGTGACGGCTCTGGAGAAGCACAGTGTCCGGGACGTGGCAGTGGCCTGGCAGAGGCCGCAGGATTCCTATACAGTCTCCATGAATAGGAGTCTGAAATTCCAGAGCCCGCAGGAGGTGCCTTCCTCTTTGATTAGGGCTGAGCAGCCAGGAATGCGGGAGCATTCGGTGCACTGTGAACACCTGAGCCTGGGGTCAGAGAGGCAGCCCCAGGGGAGAATTCCAGAGCTGGGGCTGCGTTCCTTCAGCACTTAAAAAGAAAATTATAGTGTCACTTCTTACTGGAAGCCCTCCATAAACCACAGCTCCTTTATGTACCTTCTTGATGCAAAGGAAGGGGCAGGGAAGGTGGGCTTTGCGGGGCCACCACAGCCACTGGGACGATACTGACCGGCAGGCTGTCATTCAGCAGGGCCTGTGACTAATCCCGCTGCGGGCAAGGACGCCAGATGACCAGCTCTACTCTGTACTCTAATCAGTAGGCGATTTAGATAGCCTTGGGCGATTTGGCCAAATGAACGTTCATTCCACTTTCAATCTCTCCAGAGAGACAAAGGGACTACCTATCAAACAGCTCTAGAACTACAGGAAACCAGTGACAATTAAGGGCTCAGTTGTACGGAAAGACACAGATTACAGAGCCCCTGGGTGCACTGGAGCCCCCTGGGGTTCTGTTAAAGGGGGACTGTGGGTAAGGTCCGCGAACCTGCATTACTTCCACACGGTGCCAAGGCTGCCGGCCTGTGGGGTCACACTTTGAGGATCAAGATCACTAGAGAGACTTGGGACGAGGCGGCTGCTCAGTGGGTCCTGGTACAGTCCAGGGAGGCTTCCCTGGGGGAGAATGTTGAGATGGGTCCTGGGGGTAGGACTGGGTGGGAGAAGAACAAAGGTACCCCAGACCTGCCTTGCAGGGCAGTGGGTGACCTTATGAATTCCCATCATGTTTGGCCACTGTCCCGGGTAAACTGGTCAGGGACCCTTGGGGGAGTCAAAGGGTTGGAAGCTTAGAAACTGGACCCTGCATTTAGTAGCTGGGAGGCTAGGCAGAGTTCACCAACATTTAGTCTTCTCTGAAAAATGGGGATGGTAATACCAATCGTACAGGATCGGTGTGAGGGTTAAATGAGATGATATATTGGATACTTAGTATAGGGCATGACATGACGTAAGCGGTCAGTAAATAGAATATTTGTTGATACTACTGTTATTATTATTAGCTGAGGCAAAGGAGTGGCGTGTCTCCTGTTTACTGCTGCACCCTAGGCCGACATACTCCAGAACACAAGGCTCCAGGCCGAGGTAGGAGCTTTCTTCTCCCCGTCTGTGGCCCTCAGGGCCAGGGCAGCCAGTGACGCTGGGATGGACAAGGGTATGGGGGCACTACAGACCAGAGGGCACAAGGGCCTTCTTCCCTGGGGCCTAGGAAGACTGACTGCTCATGCTCCTGGGCACAACCAGGGGACAGTATTCAGGATATTCAAGATGAATTTATTGGATGGAAAAAGTTATTTTAAAATATTCCAAATAAGCCCTGTCAGTACACTGAAATGTCACCGCATGGCAGGCTGTTTATATTTTAGCCAAAGTACACCAGGACGTGTTCTAAGCCAAGGCGTAACCAGCTTCAGTGCAGGGACTTCCTGGTGTGAGGTGTTCTTGTGTCCCATCCTGACCGTGCGGGAGAGCCAGGAGCTGTGCTTACAGTTACCCAGGCACTTGCAGCAGAGGGTGTAGGCCTCGCTTTTTCCAAACATTCTCTTTGCGAGATAAACCAAGCAGAAGGTATCAGGCAGCGCCAAGCACCCACGGGGCCAGATCGCTGCAGGAGCGACCGCGAATGCCCTGGACATGGCGAGAAGCTAAACAGCAATGATTGATTTTCCAAAGTCGCTGGCACTTTGTAATCCCTATTTTCTCTCCTCCCTCTTCTCTTTAACAGGGCAGAGCAAACGATCTTCAGGCCAACTGGCAATGCTTTGTGTTTTCTTCACCTCGGTTTGTACACGAAAGCAGGAGTTTTTACACGGCCGTTATTAGTGCATAAACGCTGCTCTGGTCCTCCGGCTGCCTTTCTCCGGACCCAGCCAGCATGCAGCGATGCTCCCCAGCGGAGGGGCAAAGAAACGCCGGGCCGCCTTTCTTCACGACGCCGTGGGTCCCCTCTCTTCCTTGGCATCAGCAGCAGAGCCCCATTCCCCGTGGCCTGTCCTCCCTGGTCCCGGGCCCCACACTTGCGGCACCCTCCTGGGGAGCCCCACCCCAGAGAGAGCATCCTGGAGGCGCCCACAGTGGCCTGGGGCTGAGCAGTTTCCTGTGGCTGGGAGCCCCTCTCTCCCCATGGATTGCCTCCTCGAAGCCCTCAGCCCCTCAAGGCCAGGCCCGTGCCATCCCAGATGACAAGTCATCTCGCCCTCATTTACTGGAGGGAGGAGGCCTCACTGTCCTTGGGACATGCATGCACTTGAACAGCTGCAGTCACTGATGCATTCAGCAAATAGCCTGGCAGAAGATAAGCAGTCAGTGAATAGATTCCTTGTCCATGTCATTATTATTATCTGAAGGGAACTGGAGCGATCGCATGTCAGCCATACGCCAGGCACAGTGCTAGGTGTTGGGTCTAGAGATGAGCAAGGTGTGGTCCCTGCCTCTGGCTAGCTCTGGGCCACTGGGGATGATGGACAGGGAATAGTCACTGAAACTGAAGGTGACGACAGTCAAAGCAAGAACGGGGTGCTTCGTGCCCCAGGAGCGCGGGTGAAGGATGGGCACCTCGACCTCCGAGAGGACGAGAGATCTCACCGAGGTGGCGACATTTGAGCTGCGTGTTCAGGGCTGAGTAGAAGCTGGCCAGAGGGAGAAGACAGGAAAGGACCAGTCCGTCAGGCAGAGGGAGAAGTACCTGAGGGCCAAGAGGTGGGCTGCAAGAACCTGGCCTCCTTGTGTGGTGGAGCAGTCTGATTTGACTGGAATGGAGGAGAGAACGGGAGGTGAATGGGAGGTGAGGCCACAAAGGCATACTGGCGTGTGAGGGGCCGCATGTGCCATCCGAGGAATCAGAGCCTGTCCGGTGAGCAACAAGGGACTAAGGGGAGAGCGAGCTTTTGTGGACCACGGTGGCTCTAATGGTGGACACCTGAGACATGATCTAGAGAGGGGTGTTGTCATGAAAGATCAGGTGCAGGGGGAAGTCTGCAGGACCTAGCATAGCACCACACAGACCCAGAGCGATCACAGATGTGTCTCTGTGGGTGACATACCCCGTGGGTGACATACCCCTCCGTGGCACAGGTGAGGAAAACATTGCTATAAATGGTAACTAGTCTTAACAATCTTGTCACACTCTCCAGAGTGACTACATAGATTGCAGGGGAAAGTCCATTGTTGTTCCCGATGGCCTTATTACGTGACCTCTGTGTGTCAAGTGTGACCCCAAAGTAAATGGGTTTGGCCGGTCACAAAGCCATTACGATCTGGCGCTCTGCTGCGCCCATTCTCTTCTGAAGCACAGTCAGGCGTCCTGCTCAGACCAAGAGGGTAGCTACAGGGACTGCCCAAACAAAGGCTTAGGTTATCTTGAGAGAAAAGTCCTCGAAGAACTTGATTCGCATAGATTAAAAGACACCAGCACAGAGGAAGTTAATCGACTTCTTGACTGTCAAGATAAAGGAGATCTATCAATTGAGGATTCACCGTGAGGAGAACAAAGCTTGAGCTTCAGGGTCCCTCACTTGCCTGGCCCCTTCCAAGGTCCTGCACCTTTTTTTTTTTGAGACAGAGTCTCACTTTGTTGCCCTGGCTAGAGTGAGTGCCATGGCGTCAGCCTAGCTTACAGCAACCTCAAACTCCTGGGCTCAAGCGAACCTCCTGCCTCAGCCTCCCAAGTAGCTGGGACTACAGGCATGCACCACCATGCCCGGCTAAGTTTTGTATATATTTTTTTAGTTGGTCAATTAATTTCTTTCTATTTTTAGTAGAGACAGGGTCTTGCTCAGGCTAGTTTTGAACTCCCGACCTCAAGCAATCCACCCGCCTCGGCCTCCCAGAGTGCTAGGATTATAGGCGTGAGCCACCACACCCGGCCCTGCACCTTTTTTTAATGCATAATTTTCTATTATTTTTCTTAAATGGGGTGGCGCATAAAGCCTGGATCTGTCCCATAGGGCTTGATCTGTCCCTGGATATATTTCCAATCTGAATATGACAGCCTTGAGCAGTAAGAAATTAGGCCCTCGGCAATATTTAAGCATTTTACAATAGGATTCAAAGTCCTCCTAATTGTAAGAAGGCATCAGTGTTAAGAATGAGTGGTTTGTGTTCCCTGTGTTATAGATTCTGACTTCAATAGACATTGGATCTCGGAAAGTAATGTGCGCTGCCATTCCCAATTCTTCAGCTCCTTTTTTTCAGTGGGGCGGGGACTGGCTCCAGAAGGTGACGAGACACACTGCCTGGCACATACTGGGTGCCCACTGCAAGGTTAGTGAACGCATGGTAGCAATTGTGGCAAAAACTTGTTAGCCTCAGTGTGCATGAAGTCCTTGGTTGTTTTTTAGTTTTTTTTTTTTTTTTTTTCAAGACAGTCTCGCTCTGTCTCCTGGGCTACAGTGCTGTGGCATCAGCCTAGCTCACAGCAACCTCAAACTCCTGGGTTCAAGGGATCCTCCTGTCTCAGCCTCCCAAGCAGCTGTGACTACAGGCATGCGCCACCACACCCAGCTAATTTTTTCTACTTTTAGTAGAGAAGGGGTCTCGCTCTTGCTCAGGCTTATCTCCAACTCCTGATCTCAAGCAATCCTGTTGGGGTCTGGCTTTTGCTCAGGCTTGTCTCCAACTCCTGACCCCAAGCAATCCTCTTGCCTCTGCCTCCCTGAGTGCTAGGATTACAGATAGGCATGTGCCACCACACCCGGCCTACAGGCTAATTTTTCTATTTTTATTAGAGACGGGGCCTCCCTCTTGCTTAGGCTGGTTTTAAACTCCTGACCTTAAGTGATCCTCCTGTCTTAGCCTCCCAGAGTGCTAGGGTTACAGGCATAAGCTACTGTGCCCAGCCCCCTCATCTTTTTTTTTAATTTTCGAAAATATAGAAAATTTGCAAGAGTAATTCAAAGAACTTTTTATTTCTTGAATAATTTGAGAGTAAGTTGTAGGTATGATTTCCTCTTAGCCCTACAAACTTTAGTGTATGTGGCCTACCAGCAAGGACAGTCTTCCTCATACTCCCAGCATAACACCAAGATCAGGAAACCAGCATTGGGACATTATAACTAGCACCAAGCCCATTCAATGTTCTCCAGTTGTCCGAGTGATGTTCTTTCTGGCTGGATGATCCAGTCCAAGATCAGGTACTTCATTTAGTTCATTTAGTCTCATTCCTTTAGTCTCTTTCATCCTGAATGGTTCCTCAGTCTGTCCTTGTCTCTTTTTTTTACTTTTTTTTTGAGACAGAGTCTTGCTTTGTTGCCCAGGCTAGAGTGAGTGCCATGGTGTCAGCCTAGCTCACAGCAACCTCAAACTCCTGGGCTCAAGCAATCCTGCTGCCTCAGTCTCCCGAGTAGCTGGAACTACAGCCATACACGACCATGCCCGGCTAATTTTTTCTACATATTTTTAGTTGGCCAATTAATTTCGTTCTATTTATAGTAGAGATAGGGTCTCGCTCTTGCTCAGGCTGGTTTCGAACTCCTGACCTCAAGCAATCCGCCTGCCTCGGCCTCCCAGAGTGCTAGGTGGCGTGAGCCACCGCGCCGGGCCTGTCCTTGTCTCTTGAAACAGTGACATTTTTAAGATTACAGGCTACTCATGTTGTAGAATGTTCTTCAATTTGGGTTTGTTGGATGTTTTCTCATAGATTCAGGTTCCACATTTTGGAGGAATTTCTCAGAAGTGATTCATGCTTTTATTGCATCCTATTAGGCAGCATGCGATTCCGTTGGTCTCATTATCAATAACTTTTTTTTTTTTTTTGGCAGCTCCTGCTTCAGGTTTATTTATACAGGTTTATTTATAGCAGAGAAGGACACCAGCCCCATGGCGATGGCAGCCCAGGAAGACACCAATCCTTCTGTCCTCACACGGACAGACGGAAGCCTCTGCTCGGGAGCCCTCATGGGGGCATAAGAATCTTCAGGAGACTGAGCTGGAGACGGAACTGGAATGGAAGCCTGCGCCTTGGCTGGCAGAGCCTGAGACACAGTTGCCGTGGGCGCCCTTGGCAATGCGGGCACCAGCACGCTTCCTGAGCTTGGGGTGGGCAATGTGCACAAGTCAATTGAACTTGTGGTTGAAAGCTTTGGGGATGTTGGGTTTGACTTCCTTGGGATGATGAGGGTCCTGGCAGCCTTGGCATTGCTGGCCTGAATCTTCTTCAGGCCCTTTTGTGCTTCTTGGCAAAGCGTATGTTTCTCAGGAACATTTTTGTGGTTTCTTGATGCTATTTTGGTGCCACTTTCAGGACTAGTTGTGTGTGATGTGGTTCTTGGACTTGGCCATGACTGCACGGCAGCCGGCCGGCTCTGTTAACTTTGATCGCGTGCTTCAGGTGGTATCTGCCAGGTTCTCCACCATTAATTTACTTGTTTTCTCTTTAATAAGGACTTGAGACTATGTAAATACCTCATTCCTCATCAAACTTTCAGTCACTAGTTTTAGAACCCATTGAAGTTTGTTGCTTAAATTAATTATTACTCCGATGGTTACCAAAAGGTCATTTTTCTAATTCTCTCTTTTTTTTTTCCTTCTTTTTTTTAGAGATGGGATCTTGTTCTCTTGAGCAGGCTGGAGTGCAATGGTGCGATCATAGCTCACTGCAGCCTCAAATTTCTAGGTTCAAGTGATCTCTCACCTCAGCTTCTTGAGTGATTTTCTAATTCTATCATTCCATCTATACTTATTGGTCGGTATGCTACTGTTAAGATTGAACTTTGCTATCTGTCTATTAATCTATCTCAGTATAAACTCAGGAACTGCTATTTTATTCAATGGGTTTATAATCTCTTAACAGTATAGATTTTGATGCTTGAATTGTCCTGGACTTGGCCAGTGGGAGTGCATTCAAGTTGGCTGCTGTGTCCTCTTTTTTTTTTTTTGAGACAGAGTCTCACTTTATTGCCTGGGCTAGAGTGCTGTGGCATCAGCCTAGCTCACAGCAACATCAAACTCCTGGGCTCAAGCAATCCTGCTGCCTCAGCCTCCCAAGTAGCTGGGACTACAGGCATGCACCACTATGCCTGGTTAATTTTTTCTATACATTTTTAGCTGTCGTATTAATTTCTTTCTATTTTTAGTAGAGACAGGATCTCGCTCTTGCTCAGGCTGGTCTTGAACTCCTGAGCTCAAATGATCCACTCACCTCGGTCTCCCAGAATGCTAGGAATACAGGTGTGAGCTACCACACCCAGCCTTGCTGTGTCCTTTTGGTGTATCTTCGTCAAACTTTGAGCGTTTCCTGAATTTCTATCCCAACAAGATCTTCCAGGCCCATCTTGTACTTTCCCTGACACAGCCCTGGAATCAGGAAGCCCTGGCTCCTTTTAATAGAGAATAATTTTTAGAAACCAAGATTTTGGTGATAGGTGTGGTCACTGCTATTGAGATCTCACTACTCTAGTCTCTCAGAACTCTCTAGCTATAGTCAAAACTAGAAAATGTATGTTTACACACACACACAGAGACATTGAGAAACAGATACTGAGTACATATTGCTACCTCCAGTTCCAATGCAATGCTACATGGTTCATTCGAGCTTCTCCCCTTTCCATATTTGTATCTCCCCTTTTCAATGGGGAGAAATCTGCCTCCCATTATCCTCAATATATTTACTTACTTGTGCTCAATGTCTCTGCATGTAACTGATCTCCTAACTCTGCCAGGCCAGACTCCAGAAATTCTGATTTTACATCTTTCCTTTTTCACTATAAAAGTTTGTGACAAACTTTATGTATAGTAGCACTTCCTGCAATCTCTAAGCCCCTACGTCACTGAGACTATCAGGTCTCGCTAGTTTAGATGTGCATTTAAAGAGAAGTTTACTGTATTTTACACAGCATTTTTAGGTGTTTTGTAGTGAACGTGTTTCCAAATTAGACTGTCTACTTTATTTCCAGAATTTTAGTTCTGAACATCTAATCTGAAGATACTTTAGTTGAGTAAATTCCTCTGAAAGTGATGCTTGTACTTCCACTGGCAAGTGAGCTGTTATGTGGCCAGGTCCAAAAATGACCATTGGCCCTCCACTGGAAACTTCCAGGGCTTGGAGAATGCATGGGAATCCTTTGGACAATAGGCAGACATCAGGCCTTTCCTCGGTCTGCCCACTGTGACCCCTATGCCTGGTGGTGTGACCAGTTCTTTCCTCATAGGCTTTTCGGGCACCTTCACGAAGCGGCTCACTCAGGAGTCCCATGGCAATGACCACAAAGTTTCAGCTATTGACTTCTATCATTGGGCATGGTGGCCTCAACAGCTTTGGAGAAGGAGCTTGTGACCAAGGACTATGTGAATCTATCTAATAGTTCCTTACCTCAGCCAGAGATAGAAGAAGTTATCTTGTATTCCACACATTTTTAGGATTCCTGCTGTGAAATGTTACTGTGGTGAGCCGTCCTGCCCAGATCCAACTGATGTGACACAAGTCCTTGGTTTTACTGTCAAGGGCATAATCAAGATTTCCCAAGTCAAGGTACAGTGAATGGCCATGAGCGGCTCTGAATTTCGTTCTGATGGATTTTGAGTTGCATGTTCTTTGGAGATAGCCATTCCTGTAGAATCAGTATCTGGCACCTTTCGAGGCTTAGATGCACCTCTGACCTGATCTTCAGGGGCTCACTCCACAGTGTACATTTCTCATGCTCTGATGTTTGGGCAGGAACATTGCTTTGATACCGGCAATAGTGTTTATGTTAGAATGTGCCCTTCAGGCCAGGCGCGGTGGCTCACGCCTGTAATCCTAGCACTCTGGGAGGCCAAGGTAGGCAGATCACTCAAGGTCAGGAGTTTGAAACCAGCCTGAGCAAGAGTGGGACCCCATCTCTACTAAAAACAGAAAGAAATTAATTGGCCAATTAAAAATGTACAGAAAATAATTAGCTGGGCATGGTGGCGCATGCCTGTAGCCCCAGCTACTCAGAAGGATCACTTGAGCCCAGGAGTTTGAGGTTGCTGTGAGCTCAACTGATGCCACCGCACTCTACCTGGGCAACAGAGTGAGACTCTGCCTCAAAAAAAAAAAGAAAAGAAAGAAAAAAAAGAATATGCCCTTCAAGCTGGGTGTGGTGGCTTACACCTGTAGTCCCATCTATTCAGGAGGCTAAGGCTTGCTTGGGGCCAGGAGTTTGAGACCACTGTGGGCAATGTAAGGGTATCTCATCTCTAAAATAAGAAAAGAAAAGAAGAAAAAGAATGTGCCCCTCAGTGAGTGTGGCTGGCTGTGATGTAGATTCGGTGGTTAAGGCCTTTAACCAGCCATTATAAACCCCCAAGTAAGTACCAGCAGAGAGCCTCATCGTGTGTGTTACAATAAAGAAGTGAGCAGTGTCAGTAAGGAATCCTCCAACTTGCAGTTTTAGACTGAAAGCCAAGTCTACACGTATTAAAACACTGTATGTATTAAATGTGGTAATTGTCCCCCAGGCTATTAGAACCATTTGTTTACTGGCAGAGAACAATGACTGATATGTCTGGCAAAATGACTTCCCTAAAAACCCCACAAATCCACCTGAAGTTCTAGCCCTGGGTAAAGCAGACACAGTAAAATACCTTATGGCAAGTATTAAGGACGGTATCGGCCGGGCATGGTGGCTCACGCTTGTATCCCTAGCACTCTGGGAGACCGAGGCGGGCGGCTTGCTTGAGGTCAGGAGTTTGAAACCAGCCCGAGCAAGAGCGAGACCCTGTCTCTACTATAAATGGAAAGAAATTAATTCACCAATAATATATATAGAAAAAATCAGCCGGACATGGTGGCGCATGCCTGTAGTCCCAGCTACTCAGGAGGCTGAAGCAGTAGGATTGCTTGAGTCCAGGAGTTAGAGGTTGCTGTGAGCTAAGCTGATGCCACAGCACTCTAGCCAGGGCAACAGAGTGAGACTCTGTCTCAAAAAAAAAAAGGTAAGTTTGTCTTATTTCTTTTCTATTTAATTGGCTACTCGTTCGGCTGAATCACATAATCCCAACAGGTATTTGGGTGTCAAATACATGTTGCCTAAGTCACATGCTTTTGAGTTAGGAAAAAATAGTTCCACTTAAATTAAAAACATTTAGTTAATACTTTGCAAATCTCTGGAAATCAGTTCACTTGAAACATATTTGGATGTGTAATGGTTTTCAAATTTTGCATTTTAGTAGTAATATCCACCACTACCCTGATGTGCCACACACACATACATACTATACATTTTATAATTTTATATTAATACTTAAAAAGACTTAAAAGTATCCCTTAGAGATTAGCAGTGTTGAAATGATCTGTTATATCTATTATGCAAAATCAATTGACAAAAAAATTGAATGGCTTTCAAAGGGAAAAACATCCTCTGAATTATAAAAGGAACACCTTTAATTTTTGTTGAAATCTGGTTCTGTTCTTAGTTTTTTGTGTTTTGCTCCTCGATAAAGCTTGGTTTTCCTTTTTGTTTATTCAGTCTTGCCAGACCAAATCATTTTCATCAAGAGTTATGGTCAGAGTTGGAGCTTGGGAGCAGTAAGAAAGAACAGATTATTATAACATAAAAGTACCATCTATTTCTCTAATGCCTGTTTGTGAACCAATGCTATTTTGTTGAAATATTTTCAGAAAGTTCTATTAAAAAATAACTGACATCCTATACCTAATAGATTTTCAGCAACTGTTTGTTAAATGAATGACAGACATAATTAAAGCTAAAGTTGATATTTAGAAATGATGTTGTTGAAGTTTCAATAAGGACATTTAAAGTTATGGATGGTAATTAAGTCTTACTGTAAATTGCTACCTTAGAAACTCAGTACAATCAATGTAGCTCTGTAAAAAGAACAATAAAGATATAATCGTCATGACTAGGTGCTTTTCTTCTTGATCATTCAGGGGAAGGGGCAAGAAAGAGAATTAACATTTTTGCATACCTATTTATGGTACTCACTAATCCAGGAACTTCATACATCTCACTTATTCCTTTCAACAAAGTAGATTACAAACAAGGAATCTGAGGTTCATTGAAGTTTAGAAATTCACACAACATCGGAGAGAGGGAGTGCAGGAATTGGGGATTAAACCCAGGCTGCCTGGCTCAAAGGCAGTTTCCACCACAGTGTCTGCTGTCTTTGGAACCCTCATCAGGTAGTTCTGGTAGCTCTTTGGAGAAAAGTGCAGAAAAAAGTTTGAAAATTATTCTTATGATCAGTTTGCTTCCAGTTCTTAACCAACCAAGTGGATCTAAATGAGGTCACTTTGTAAGTAGTCTTGTATCCAAATGGATGAACACAGCAGAATCCAAGATATTTTCAAAAACTTTGTACTGCAGGATTAATACAGTTTGTTGCTCAGGGGAGATGGAGATTGTTGAGACCCGGTATTTTTACTTTCCCTCTCTCAGAGCAATCCTTTCCTTAAGCCAGCAGCAAGACAAATATAACACTTGGTGATTGGTCTCAATTCCTTTTGTGCCAACTGAGTCTCTAGTTAGATAAAACATGAAGAAACTGCACAACTTAGAGGTTAAGGGCACACATGGAATCAGGCACCCTTGGCTATGAATCCTAACACTACCATCGTACTAATGTCATGACTTCAGTCATACTATATAAGCTGTCTGGGCCTTAGTTTCCCTTTTTGTAAAAATGGGTATAATAATAGTATCATTTTAAATCATGGGGATTTTTTAAAGATAAATGAAATGCCTGTTAAGCATTTACAATGCCTGGTACATTGAAAGCACTTAATTTTATTTATTTTCATTTTTTTTAACTTTTTTTTCGGCATATTATGGGGGTACAGATTTTAAGGTTTCAATAAATGCCCTTTCCCCCCCTCTCTCCACAAGTCTGAGTTTCCAGCATGACCATCCCCCAGATGGTGCACACCTCACTCATTATGTATGTATATACCCACCTCCCTCCCCCCTGCCCAATACCCTATTACTGTAGTACCTATGTGTCCACTTAGGTGCTGTTCAGTTAATACCAGTTTGCTGGTGAGTATATGTGGTGCTGGTTTTTCCATTCTTGGGATACTTCACTTAGTAGTATGGGTTCCAGCTCTAATCAGGAAAATATAAGATGTGCTAGATCACTGTTGTTTCTTAGAGCTGAATAGTACTCCATGGTATACATATACTACATTTTATTAATCCATTCTTGGATTGATGGGCACTTGGGCTGTTTCCACAGCCTTGCAATTATGAATTGTGCTGCTATAAACATTCGAGTGCAGGTGTCTTTTTTGTAGAGTGTCATTGGATCTTTTGGGTAGATGCCCAGTAATGGGATTGCTGGATCAAATGGTAGATTCACTTGTATCGCTTTAAGGTATCTCCATATTGCTGAAAGCACTTAATGAATGTTAATTCATGCTGATGTTGTTCATACTCAACAGTTACTACGATATGTCTTTTCTGCATCCAACTGTTGATGATATTCAAAGTTGTGAACTCAGGAAATCTCAGAAGCCTTTATGGGCTTTGCAACCAGAAGCAAGATTTGTGATTCTAAGAAGGAAACAGAATCCCTTAACAGAACCCCTTTAAAGCTAAGTTCTTATCCAATATGGAGTAGTGGCTTCTAATGGTCCTTTTTTTGCTTATCATTTTAAGCATAAGAATTTTTGGTGAATCTCACATGGTACCTATTTGGCAACCTTCACCAAAGAAGTTCAAAACCAGTCTGTCACCAAGAGAGAAATTCAAGAACCTTGAGACTCAAAGAAGTAATGCTGCCCGATTGGTGGACAGCCAGAACCCAGGGGAGGCCAGATGTGGCTCTTCACATGGGAATGCGGTAGAAATGAGATCCTTTTGAGACATCTAATTAGTGTTCTGGTTTCAGAGAAGGGGAGACGACAGAATCAAGGGACAGGAAGGTGCAGAATTATCTGACTTGAGGCACGGAGAAAATCTTAGAGGGCTGGGTCAGCAAAGGGCGACGCAGGGATGGCAGAAGACAGGCCTGCAGAGCGGGCTGGGCACGCGCGTCAGGAAGGGAATGACACTCAAGCAGCCTGGTCACATCCAGTAAGGTTTGTGCCGTCAGTGTCTGCCGTCTGGCTATTCCCTCCGAGAAGGATGAGCTTGGTTCTTAGCACGCTCCCTTCGGGCACACAGGCTCTTTTATTAAACTACAACCTCACTGACACTGCGCAGCAGGCGTAGGGGCCCAGAGCATCCCGGGTGACCGCAGCCGGCCCGCTCCACCGCCCTACCAGGCAGCCGGAAGCTCTCCTCCCCGGATCTCCTCACCGCCCCCGGCGCGCGAGCGTGTCGTCACCCGCGCCCGGCCAATCAGGCCGCGCGACCAAAATAGCGCCGTATAAATGCGGGCTGGCGGGCGCGCCCGGCTCAGACCTGCGCGCTGGGGCGCGGCTGCGCGCAGATGTGGTGGGGGCGGTGCCGGAGCCACCTGAGGGGGGCGGAGCCGCCCCGCCCGGCCCCGCCCACCGCACACCTGCTTCCACCTGACGAGGACTCTGGAGGTCATCAACCGCTGTGCCAAATACATAACATTGAGTTTCTAAGTGAGTAATGCCGTGTCCAGTTAAATATAGCTCATCGCTGCGCTCTCAACTGGTTCCCTCTTCGGAAAGGAGCGTGGGCCGCAAGCGGCGGGCTTGCGCAATCCGAGGGCATAGTCACCAGCAGCCCGCGACCGCGTTTCCAGTGGCGACTGCTTGCCCGCAGGAACAATACTGACCTAGCCCGCGCTAAGCCCTTGGGGACATCTAAAAATGAATGAATGAATGAGTCTAGACCCTCTGAGGGCAGGCTCACTGCAGGGTGCGAGACAGACCGGCCCTGCTTAAGGCTTAAGGCGGGTGAGACATCCTTCCCAGGAACAGATCAATTCAAGGGGGGACGTATTTCCACGAGTCCTGTTTCTAGAAGGAAGTGGAAAAACAAAGGCTTTGGCATCCTATGCACCTGGGTTTTAGACTCAACTGAGGTCGCCCACCCAATCTGTGACGCTGAACACAACTACAAACCTCAGAGTGTCCCCATCTTTAACTACATGCCCAGTGAAGTATTTTTGAGGAACCCCCTATCCCCACCCTGTGCTCATTTTCATTTCTACACCTCTTCCCTCCCTCCCTTCTTTCCTTCCTCTTATTCTCTTCTTCATTTCTTTTCTCCTTCATTCCTTCAATTTTCTTAATTTATTTCTGAGATGTAATATACACAGAGCTGCACAGATCATAGGAGGACTGCTGGGTGAGCTTTTCTTATGTACGTACACACACACACACACACCCCATCAGCACCCAGATGAAGATATAGAACATTTCCATCAACACGGGGTTCCACCTGCTCCTTACCAGTCAATACTTATCACCCCAGAGGTAACCACTATTCATTTGGCATTTTATTACTAAGTATTAGTTTTGCCTGTTCTTAAACTTTATATGATTGCAATCAAGCGGTATGCTTTATTCTCCCTGTTTTCTTTCACTCAGTAAAATGTCTGTAAGATTCATCTGTGTTATTGCATATATCCGTAGTTTGTTGTTTGCCTATTGCTAGGTAGTATTCTATTGTATCAATATATGCCAATTAATGTATTCATACTACCATTGATGGGCATTTGGGTTGTTTGGGCTATTATGAATAAAGCTGCTCTGAACATTCATGTAGTGTTTTTAGTGAATTAATACCCTGATTTTTGTTGGGTATATACGTATGAGAGGAATTATTGTGTTGTGTGATAGGTATATGTTTAGTTTTAATAGACACTGCTAGCAGTTCCCCCGAAGAGGGGGAATTAATTTATGAAAGTTAATAGTTACTTCACATCTTTGCCAACAGTTAGTTGATGTTAACAGTCTTTTACATTTTTGGTAGCAGTATTTCCATCTGGTTTTAATGTGTATTTCCCTAAGGAATAATGTTGAGTCCCCTTTAATAACTTATCAGCCATTTAGATGACCTTTTTGGGGAAATGATTATTCAAGTCTTCTACCCATTTTTTAAATTGGTTAATCTGTCTTTTCCCTATGATTTGTAGGAGCACTTTATATTTTTTGGATATAAAAGTCTTTTGTTATACATATGTATCATGAATATATTCTCCCAGTCTTTGCCTTGCCTATTCAATTTATGGTATCTTTATTTTTATAAAAAAGGTAACATAGGCCGGGCGCGGTGGCTCACGACTGTAATCCTAGCACTCTGGGAGGCCGAGGCGGGCAGATTGCTCGGGGTCAGGAGTTCAAAACCAGCCTGAGCAAGAGTGAGACCCCGTCTCTACTATAAATAGAAAGAAATTAATTGGCCAACTAATATATATATATAGAAAAAATTAGCCGGGCATGGTGGTGCATGCCTGTAGTCCCAGATACTCGGGAGGCTGAGGCAGTAGGATTGCTTGAGCCCAGGAGTTTGAGGTTGCTGTGAGCTAGGCTGATGCCATGGCACTCTCTAGCCTGGGCAACAAAAGCGAGACTCTGTCTCAAAAAA
>VSMD01004279.1:0-12315 GCA_008750895.1 Mirza zaza | reverse complement strand
CCTTCTGCGGCTCCCACCTGCAACCTTCTGCCGCTCCCACCTGCAACCTTCTGCCGCTCCCACCTGCGTCCTTCTGCGGCTCCCACCTGCGTCCTTCTGCGGCTCCCACCTGCAACCTTCTGCGGCTCCCACCTGCAACCTTCTGCGGCTCCCACCTGCAACCTTCTGCGGCTCCCACCTGCAACCTTCTGCGGCTCCCACCTGCAACCTTCTGCGGCTCCCACCTGCAACCTTCTGCCGCTCCCACCTGCATCCTTCTGCTGCTCTCACCTGCAACCTTCCACTGTTCCCACCCGCAACCTTCTGTTGCTCCCACCTGCAACCTTCTGCTGCTGGAGTACATGGGCACTGGGGCAGGTGGGTGGGCAGGACCTGACTAACACAGGTGAGAGGCTGTGTCTCAGGTGGAGGCTGGAAGCTGGGGAAACCTGGGGCAGGCTGGCTTCCCTTGAGACCCTGGGGGAAAAACAGGGTGGTCTTTATACCAGAGCCCCATCCCCCAGGAGCTGAGGGGGAGCCAAAGAGGTGGGCTAGGCACTCTACTCTTCAGGCTGGGAGTGCCAAGGAGGCAGAGAGCAGGGAGAATTCCTGCAGGTGTCCTTAAGGATACCAGAGGTGTCCCAGGCCCACAGGCAGAGACCACCATCCTTTCTCCACTTTAGGGCCCTCCACCAAGTGGGGTTCCAACAGTTCGACCCCAGCCCTAAGGAGTAAAGACATATAAACTCCACGCCTCCAACAGCTCAGCAGCTGGAAAGAGGCGGCAAACAGAATGCCACAACCAGCAGCTGCTGTCAGACTCCCAATACAGCTGGGAACAGGAACATGCTAAAGACACCATCACAAATCATGGCAGAAAGGCAAACCTGTCAGTAAAACGTCCTGGAACAACTGAGTGGCCATCCAGAACAAAATAAATAAAGGCGGGTCCACATCTCACTGTGTCCCACATCTCACTCTGTCCCACCCAGGAAAACCCTCATAGGATTAAAGATTTAAATGTTAAAAAAAAAATGAAGCCATAAAAATACTCAAAGAAGAAAACAGACACAATTCTATATACTGTATAACAGATTTTGTAACAAAGACTCAAAATTAAAAGCCATAAAATAAATGATTGATACATTTGAGACTATATGAATATATTTTAAGAAAACTTGTGTCACAAAATAACACCATTAGCAAAGTCAAAAGACAAATTGTGGGGGCAGAAATTATAACTCATGTAATAGACAAAGGGCTATTTTCCCTACTATAGAAAAAGCTCCTAGAAATCAATTAAAAAACCCCAATAACCTAATACACAAATGGGCAAACGACATAAATAGACCACTCATAGAAAAAGAGAAACAAATGGCCCTAAAATACACAAAAACAAACTCACCGTCACTGGAATGCAAATTCAAACCACCTTAAGATATTTTATGTTCAGATGGGCAGCAAACAAAAGTTGTTGGAAAGGCTGGGGGGAAACAGACACTCGTTTGTGTTGGAGAGAGCGCAAATTGGTAGATACCTCGTGGCTGGCAATTTGGCAATACCTATCAAACACCTATTATGTACCCTTTGACCCAGAACTTTTACTTCTGGGATTTTTCCTGCATTTACCTGTACATGTACAAAAGATCATTCATCATGACATTTATAATAGCAAACGGGGGGAAACAGGCCAGTGTCCATCAGCGGGAGGCTGGTTGTATGGGTTTTGATACATCCTTGCAGTGGAAGCGACACAGCTATAGGGAAGGAGAGGGGGCCTCTCTGGGTACAATCTCCAGGACACACTGCTAGATCAGAAAGGCAAGAAGTAAACAAGGTGCAGGGCAGTGTGTCTGGCATGCTACCTTTGTATAAGAGCCACAGAAAGTCATGTAATCAGACACATTGTTTGTATGCAGAAACTCCAGAAGAGGAGAGAATGAATGAAAGTGTTGACTTTTGACTTGACTGGAGAATAGAGCAAGGAAGCAGGGAGGTGTGTATGATTTTTACTACATACTTTTTTTTTTTTTTGGTTATATACTTTTACCGTATTTATTATTTATTTATTTATTCATTTATTTTGTGACAGAGTCTCACTTTGTTGCCCAGGCTAGAGTGAGTGTCGTGGCATCAGCCTAGCTCACAGCAACCTCGATCTCCTGGGCTCAAGTGATCCTTCTGCCTCAGCCTCCCGAGTAGCTGGGACTAAAGGCATGCACCACCATGCCCAGCTAATTTTTTGTATATATATTTTTAGTTGGTCAATTAATTTCAATTAATTTCTTTCTATTTTTAGTAGAGATGGTCTCGCTCAGGCTGGTTTTGAACTCCTGACCTCGAGCAATCCGAACACCTCGGCCTCCCAGAGTGCTAGGATTACAGGTGTGAGCCACCATGCCTGGCCTATTATTTACTTTTATTCTAATTCACAATCCAGGAAACTGAGGGTCATTGAAGATTTGAATTCATGTCTGTCAGACTACAAACCACTGCTTTTAATTAAAATGCTAATCTCTTTTCTACTTTGTCAAGTTAAGGAAAATACTTCACATGAAAATGTGAAAAACATTGCAAAATATATATTCACAAAAAGTGAAATGATTACAGCTTTACTGAGATACACTCCCCATACTATACAATTCACTCATTTTATCATTATGTATTAAACAAAATTTCCTGTTGAATAAGTTAGTAACTGTTATAGTATACTTATTTAGATTTCTACTACATACTTTTTAATATTGCTTTGATTTTTAAAAAACCTGTAAATATATTATCTAGTTAAAATAAATTCAAGGCTATTAGCAAGATAGAGGGGCTGCAAAATGAAATTGTAACTTGTACAAAACACAAGAACTCTTAAGGAGACTTGAATCAAGCAAAAAGTGAAATAAAAACAAAACCCTGGTTGTTTTGAACTTCAAATATATCAGTGCACTAATGGAAGGAGAACACAATCAGTCTTGAGATTCAAGACTGGCCTGGAAGGTCGAGCTTCAGAGCAAAAGTACATAGAGACGGAAGTCAGCTGGGAGGAACCCACCCAGGAGAGCTCACGCGCAAATGAAAGAAAAAGTAAGAGAGAAAATAGTCAAGACACAAACAGATTTTTTCCTGAGCTGAAAAAGAGACTGGAATCTACAGACTGACAGGTTCGGTGGGTTCCAGATGAGAGGGTCCCAGTCCAAGACACAGGCTACAGAAGGTGTGTTTTACCATGTGTTTGACAGGAGCCCCAGGGGAGGGGGCAGAACCATTAATGGAATGGAAGAGGTAACCGTGGAAGACAAAGGAAACCAACAGGAACTAGATTGAAGGGAAAAAGCCACAAAGCAAACCAATGCATGTAAAAGAAGCCAGCATAGTAAAACCAAGTACAGCCTGTCAGTTATTAAATGAAACTGCGACAGATTGAATTCTCCTAGTAAAAGAGTCAGCTCGGGTTTGAAAATGCAGTGATATGATGTATACAAGAAATACAGTTAAAAAAATGATAATGGTTGACAATAAAATATTTTTAATGTATTATAAAGCAAAATAAAGAGTCGCCATATTAGGCCAGGTGCAGTGGCTCACGCCTTTAATCCTAGCACTCTGGGAGGCCAAGGCAGGCGGATTGTTTAAGCTCAGTAGTTCAAGACCAGCTTGCCAGCTTGAGCAAGAGCGAGACCCCGTCTCTACTATAAAATAGAAAGAAATTTAGTGGGACAACTAAAAATATATAGAAAAAACTAGCTGGGCATGGTGGCACATGCCTGTAGTCTCAGCTACTCAGGAGTCTGAGGTAGTAGGATTGCTTGAATCCAGGAGTTTGAGGTTGCTGTGAGCTAGGCTGATGCCACAGCACTCTAGCCCAGGCAACAAAGTGAGACTGTGTCTCAAAAAAAAAAAAAAAAAAAAACAGAAAGAAAAAAAGAGTGGCCATATTAAAAATAGAAGGGTAAAATTTAAGATTAAGCACTAAAACAGGATAAAGAGAGACGACATGTAATGACAGGAAGGCATAATTTGTAAAGATAGAATGTGCAAAATCTGCAGGCTTCCAATAGCAGCATTGCTAAACATGAAATGCAAAAACTAATAAAAGCAACAGAAAAGCTTCATAGGGAAAATTTGAGAGGGAGGTTTAATAAAACTTTATCAGAATTAGAGTAAGAGACCAAAAACAAAAAGGATACAAAGGAAGTGAAAGTTTGAATTATACATAATCAATAAACTTAATAAACTTGATTTGATACATATGGGACCTTTTATCCCTTAAATAGAAAGTGTACATTTTTTTCCATATGTCTATGAAAAACTTAGAAAAAAGTCATTTACTTGGCCACAAAGAAATTAATCAATTTTAAAAGCATAACATATACAAATCTAGAAAAAACAAATGCTTTCCTAGTAAAATATAAAATGACCACAATTAACTAGAGAAATAGCAGAAACTTGAATAGATCTAATTATCACCGAGAAAAAATCTGCCACTGAAAAAGCACTGGGTCCAGAGGGGTTCATGGGAGGGAATTGCAGAAACCTGCGGATTTTACCTCTGGCAACTCCTTCTCCTCCAGGCAGTGTCCCTAGAACTTCCTCTCCCAGCAAGATCCTGTACCCAGCAGACGCCACGTTGTATCATAACCACAGCATCTTGAATCGCCACCCCATAGCGCATTGTCACATCGTATCATGTTCTTCCCATGCCCCAGCGCCTGGCACTGACCACCCATGCAGGCTGGCATTTCAGCACTGATGCCCGTCCCCTCCCACTCCTGGACACTGTCAGCTCTAGGAAGGGCAGAGAAAATAGGTGCAGAGGGAGGCCAACTGCTGGGGCCAGGAAAGAGGTGAGGCAGCTGGTCTCTAGGTCCCGTCTCAGGAGACCTGGGGCTCAGAGAACCGGGGGCTGAGAGGTCAGTAATGGGGCTGCCTCCTGGCCTGTAGGGGACAGAGGGGTAGGTGGGGAGAGCTCTGGGTGCCCAGAGCTATGTGGGCTGGGCGTGGGGGACCCAAGAACCTGCTCTCTCACAAGTCAGGTCCCAGGCTGGGCAGCAGGGCTCCCAGAGCTGGGGCAGCAGGTGAGTCATGAGGAGGGAGGGCCAGGCCAGGTGTGAGGAAACCAGCCTAGGGCTGCCCTCGCTGGCGGGTGGGGAGCTGTTGGAGGAGGGGGGGCAAGGGCTCCCTGAGTCCCCTCAGCTTGGCTGCAGCTCCCCTGCAGTTACCAACCCCACTTTCCAAAGGCCCCTGGCTGGCCCGAGGGAGGACAGGTGGATCTGTCCCCAGGCCAGTTGCTGTATCTCAGTCACAGCCACCTTGGGCTTCCCTTGGAGTTTGCCCCAGGAAGTGGGAGCCGGTCTAGGATCCAGAGAGGAGGGGTCACTGGGTGGGTTTCTGGACCTGGATGGGGGAAGGGCCTGGTGGGGAGTCCGGTGGGGGGAGAGAGTGGGTGGGAAACCACAGCAGTTCCCTTCCCCTGGCAGCCCCCTTCCCCAGGCGAGGCGTCACTCACAATTCCTGGAGGAGCGAGAACCAGGGCCCTGGGCTCCTTCCCCTGCAGGCCTCCTGCTCAGGTGCCGCCTCCTGGGCTGTTTGTGTAAGAAGTGGCAGCTGCTGGGCTGTAACTCTTCCTCCCAGCGGCCAATGTCCCGCAGCAGGGGGCGGGCTCCTGACGAGTCACTGGGCCCTCCTGCCTCTGGGGCAGGATGGTGACCGCACCCAAAATCAGGACTATGGCCTTGGGGAGGGGCCTCAGAGGCTTTTGCCAGGCTTCCCTGACTCCCCGAGTGGCCACCTTGGGGGAGAGGCGTCCACCCAGCCCACCCACCCCCATCTCTCCTTCCTCGGAAGCCTTTGCTTCCACCCTCTCCTGGGACGTCAGATTCTCCTGCCCCACCCTCAGCTGCAGACAGCAAGGTCAGGGTTTGGAATTCATGTCCACAACAGGGCTGGCACATAGGTGTGTGCAGAAAAGTGAGCACTTGTTTGCCTTTGGCTTGTACTGTTCTTGCTGAGGGTAACAAGGTGGTTAACCCTGAAGGCCACCTGGTTGAAACAGGGCCCAGAACTGACCTGGACACAGCCACTTCTTGGCTGTGTGACATTTTGGCCAGTTACTATACCTCTCTGAACCTCTGTACTCAGGGCAACTTGGGGTACCTATGCCTGCCTTCTGAGATGCTGGGAGCTTAACCTGGGTGCAAGCCTTTGAGTGAGAGCCCACAGGACTGTTAGCTCCTTTGGGACTGTGTCTCATGGCCCTTTGGGTCCCCAGTGTCCACAGGATGACCAGCACACACCAAGTGCTCAATATGTGCTATTTGAGTGAATGGTGAATGACAAGGCTGTGAAATACCATACATGGCAGAGGCTCCTCTCTTCTGGGGGTGCCCTGGCCCTGCCAAGTAGCCTGCCCGGAGCCCTGAGCTGATTGATGCCCTGCAGATGGGCACCCCTCACCCTCCCCAGCGACCCTGGTCACCTCCCTCACATCCTTGCCTCTCTGTTCTGGGCCCTCCCTCATCTTTTCTCCCTGGATCCCCTATCAGCAGCCCCGTCCTCCCCATCCTCAGCCTCCGGGTCTCCTGGCTCTTGCCCATCCACTTAAACTTGGGGAAGGCTCCACCCTCGGCCCTATACCGACTCTGGCCAGTTGTCTACACGCCATTTTCATCGTCACCTTCCACGCCTCTGCTTTCAGCAACCCAAGATGCCAGGACCTGGGGGATCTCCTTCCTCCTTGGCCTGCGCTCGTGGGTGCTGGCCCTTGGGCAGACTTAGAGCCCTGGTTCATGGTCAAGGGCTGCCTCCTCGTCCCTCCTCAGCACACTCTGTGCACACTGTCCGAGGGCAAGGCCATTCCCCCACCTCCAGGGCACGGCTCAGAGGGGCAGGCACACTCCCACCGTCACCAGGGCAGAGAACGTGCCCGGGAGTGCGCCACTGAGAGCCTGTCCAGAAACGAACGGGCGCTGGGGAAAGGAGTGCTGGCATCCAGCCACCTACCCCAGAGCAGCCGCCTGCCACTGGGACCCGCCTGCGTCCGCGTCCGCCAGGTGCTGTTCTCCACCCTGGCCACCAGGGCGCGGGCTGCCCCGGAAGAAGCCCAGTGAAGGCGGCGCAGACCCGAAGGGAAGCGCGCCGAGGGGGACCCCAGGCGGTCTAGGGGACCACCCGCTACTGCCCGGCGCTTCCACGCCCCGCCCCACAGAAGGCTCGCCGCAACCCTGATCCTTAGGTACGGCGCTTACCCCCGAGGACGCTGGGCCGGGGGAGTCAGGTGGCTCAGCAGCAGCCGGCAGGGCACCCAGCGGAGTCAAATCCCAGCCTCTGCCCCTCCCTTTGGGCTGAAGAGGAGACCGAGACCCCGAGACAGGAAGTGAATCACGCGCCTGGCGCAGGTGTCAGACGGCTTCTGCGCATCTTGTTTTGCCCGCAGGCCGCCCCTCCCTGAAAAGTTGCTAAAGTTCCAGACGTCAGGGCCCCCGGCAGGAGTCTGAGGATGTAAGAGTGTTCTTAAAACGTGCTCCATTTTCCTTTCCCAAACTGACACACTGGATTCGGAAGAGGGAAAAACACCCACTCTTACCATAACTGGACTTCTTTCTGAAACTAACTCATCAAGAGGTTTTTGTTTTTGTTTTTTTTAAAGGAACTGAAATGTTGGAAACAGCCCAAAAGGGAAACAAACGCCAGACTTTCACATTGTGAACTAAAGTAAAATTTTAAGGCTCACCCCCCACACACACTGGCTTACTAAATGGACCCCTCGTGGCCAAAGAAATATCCTGAAACTAAATTGCCTACCAAGAGGAAGGAGGTCAGACACGCCTTATGCCCCCCTCCCTTCTAGGGGACATCCTTTGTAACCCATTAACAGGCCTAAAGGTATGCAAGACAAACCTGCAGGTCCTCAATTTACACAACAAATGTATGTCAGGTGGCTCATCTCTGATAGCAGCTTCTTAGGTTGAAACATTCCAAGCCTTTAGACAAAGCTTCAAGTCTTTAAGCAATTAGGAGCCAAAGAATCTTTAAACCCACCTTTAACCTGTAAGTCCCAGCTTCCAGGTGGCCCACCTTTTCGGGCCAAACCAATGTATGCCTTGTCTCCCTGAAATGTATAAAACCAAACTGTAACCCAGTCACATCAGGTCCACTTGCTCAAGGCCTCTTGGGAGTGGCTCCGGGTCATGGTCCTCAAATTTGGCTCAGAGGCCGGGCGCGGTGGCTCAAGCCTGTAATCCTAGCTCTCTGGGAGGCCGAGGTGGGCGGATCATTTGAGCTCAGGAGTTCGAGACCAGCCTGAGCAAGAGCGAGACCCCATCTCTACTATAAAATAGAAAGAAATTAATTGGCCAACTAATATATATAGAAAAAATTAGCCGGGCATGGTGGCACATGCCTGTAGTCCCAGCTACTTGGGAGGCTGAGGCAGCAGGATTGCTTGAGCCCAGGAGTTTGAGGTTGCTGTGAGCTAGGCTGACGCCATGGCACTCACTCTAGCCTGGGCAACAAAATGAGACTCTGTCTCAAAATAAAAACAAAAAGACCAAAACATTCCAAGCCTTTAAACAAAGCTTCATGTCTTTAACCAATTAGGAGCCAAAGAATCTTTAAACCCACCTTTAACCTGTAAGTCCCAGCTTCCAGGTGGCCCACCTTTTCGGGCCAAACCAATGTATGCCTTGTCTCCCTGAAATGTATAAAACCAAACTGTAACCCAGTCACATCAGGTCCACTTGCTCAAGGCCTCTTGGGAGTGGCTCCGGGTCATGGTCCTCAAATTTGGCTCAGAATAAATCTGTTTAAAATTATTTCACACAGTTTGGCTTTTTTCCGTTGACAACATCCATCTCGTCTGAACCCCCAAGCTCGGGGGAGAAAGGCGAGGCAGCTGGAGCCAGTGCAGCTCCACAAGCCCCTGTCCCACGTGCAGGTGCGTTTCGGAATGCAGATTGGCTGGGATTTTAGAAAGGGAACAGGAGAGCACACACCTGCCAGAGGTTACATAACCTCCCGCAAGGGCTTGGGCTGCACCCTGCGGTCAAGCTTATTTGCATTTCTGCAGCAAAATATGAATATTCACGCCAAGTGTGATAAATAAAGACCATCAACATCCTCATATCGGTTCCTGTGAAATTTTGTCACGGGTGAATTACAAAAGATCTTTGGCTCCCGGGGAGCTTTGGCACTTGGGAATTGCAGATAAGGGATTGTGAGCCTGTACCACTCTCGTTTTGCGTTTGGGGAAAGTGAGCTCATCGAAGTGGCGGACACAGTGGTGGGCGTCCAGCGGGACGCTAAGCCGAGCAGGTCTCCTCGCGCCCCGGCTCCGTGCAGGCGCGGCCGCCCGCCCGTCCCGCCGCCCGCGCCCACGCCCAGCTGCGTACCTGCTCCGGGTTCTCCTCCCGCTGCGGGCCGCGCACGTCCAGGATGGCCTCGTAGACATTCTCCGAGTCGCTGCGCGCCAGGGGCCGCGGGCACACCCAGGAGCCCGCCACGCTGCCGGCCTTGAAGCGGCCCGCGCTCCCGAGGAGGCCGGCAGGAGGCACGGCGGTGGCGCGTGCCAGGTCGTCCAGGGACTGCGCTGGCCGCACGGGCGCCGACGGCCGCACATACAGGCAGGCGGGCAGGCCGGGCGCCAGGTTGCTGCGCGGGGTCGCGCCGCTGCGCCGCGCGGGGCCGCACAGGGAGCTGGCACGGCCCCGGGGCTCGGCGGGGGCGCCGTCGGGGCCCGCGGACGCGGACGCGCTCATGAACCGGTAGTCGTAGGCAAGAGGTCCGGGAGCTGCGGGGCCCGGGACGGGCGCGGGCGGCGGCGGGGCGGCGGCGTGGCCGAGCGCCGGCAGCTCGCGCACGTACTGTGCTGGCAGGTAGAAGGGGCGGCCGCCGGGCTCGCGCCGCACGTGCCACCAGTGCTCGGTGCTGCGGCGCAGCAGCCGGTAGCGCTCGTTGGGCTGGATGGCTACGCGGCGTCCGTCCTTGCCGGTGTACTCGAAGGGGTGCTCCACCAGCACGTACACGTCCCCCTCGACGTCCGCCGCCATCGCGGCCGCGGCGTTTTCCTGCAGGCAACGAGGAGGCCACGAAGGTCAGGGCCGCGGAGCCCAGAAGAGCCCCGCGCTAGGGGACCGAAGGCCTGGGTTGGAATCCCATCCCGCACTGGCCCCGCGCCCGAGGCCCTGCTTTCCAATCTCCAAAATGCGGACTTGCATAAAATCGTCTCTAAGGCTCCCATTCTTACACTCAGTGATGGAGTTAGGGCAATCCCTTCATTGGGGGAGTTGATTGTAAGATTTGAGCCTGGCTTCAGTTCCGTCGTGGGGAGACTGGGTAATGCACGTCCTACTTTACTGCCAGGGAAGCCTTGGCTCTAAGACGAAGGGTGATTGCCGGCGACAACGTCGACACCACATTTACCCCAAAGTTGACCGAGCCTCGGCTTTCCCATCAATAAAGTGGGAAGAACAGCCCATTTCCCGCCGCTCCCGGCCCTGTCCCGCCCTGACACCTCCAGCCCGCGAGGACTCCGCGAGAGGCAGCGCCCCGTCCCTCTATCAGTCTGCGCCCTGGGCCCGCGGGGTCAGGGTTGAGGTGCGGGTTCTGGGGGTGGCCCCCGAGCAGCTCTACCCTGGGGTGTCCCTGCCTTGCTTAGTCCAAGGGACTTGGCGTAGTAGACCCGACTGCCAAGCAGGGGAACCGGTTCTCTCGGTTTTTCTTTCCTTCCCCAGCGGCTTCCCCGCAGAAGTGAACCCAGAGCCCAGCCCGCCCAGACCGTCTCACACCGCCCCTGCCTTCCAGCTCCCACGCCGCCTCCCGGGAGAGGCTTGGCCCTCGCGGCCTGCCCACCTGCCCTGCGATCCTCCACTGCCCCATGAGAGTGGCCCCTAGAGGATGCACTTGGTGACAGTGGCTACCCATGCAGGGTGCCCAGGGGCCCCAAAGCTTTCTGGAGTGGTCACCACAAGCGCCCTTGGCCCCATGCCTGCTCAGCCTGGCTCCCTGCGTGTCGGGAAGGGGGCAGAGCCTAACTGTAACTCTACCTGTGTCCCTCCATCAAAGCCCTCGGTGGCCTCCTGCGGAAGTGTCTGGTCCCTCCAAACCCGTACACTGACCACACCTCCTGCCCCGCCAAGGTGTCCCGGGACCAGGCGCCGGGAGCGCTGGGGCACCGCAGGAGCAGTGTCCGATGGGGGCCCCTAGCGCTCCTTCTCTACTTTCTGTGGCGTTCCTCAATGGAGGAAGGGGTGTAAACTGAGTCACTGGGTACTCTGGGCCCTGGAAGCGGGGTCAGTGAGCTGCCCAGAGCTGAGCCAACAAGCCACAGGGAGGAGGACACGCCCCTCGCGGCCCCTTCCCTGGCCCCAGCCGCGCACTCACGTCTGCTGGGCCGGCGTCCGGGAGCCCATGGGCTGGGTGGGCGGAGCCAGCGGCTGGCGGCAGGTTAGGCCCCCACCATGTCCCTGGGCGGGGCTTCCAGGGGCCCGGCCCCCGAGACTGCGCGCGGAACAGGAGCTGGGAAAGGGAGAAGAGGGAGGAGAACGCTCAAGAGGACTGTCCCCAATCCCCAAAGCACCCATGTCTGGGAGGGGCGAGGAGGAGCCTGCCAGCCTCTGCCAGGGCCTTTGGGGGCTTTGGGGCGGGCCCCGGACTTGGAGAAGGCGCTGGAGAGGGGCCGGAGCCAGGAGGGGTGCATCTGAAGAGGCGCAGGCGGGTCGCTAGCCGAGCCCAGGGAGGGGAGGGTCCCGCCCCTGCCCCGCCTCCCTCCCCCACCCGCTGCGGGACTTGCTGTTCCAGCCCCTGCGTCCTGTGGGCGCGCGGCTCTGGGGATGCCGGCTGGGGCTGCATGTCCCGTCCAGGCGTTCCTTTTCCGAGCGAGGCCATTTGCACCCGGAATCACCAAGTACCAGCCCTTTCCAGCCGCACTGGGGCCCTACCCGCGCCGGGCCCACCCCCGCCTCCCCAGGGCCTTTCCAAGGTTCCCACTGCAGGGACGCCCGCCGGAGCGCAGTGTCTCGGGATGAGTGGGAAGGGGACCGGGCCTCAGCTCCTTCCCCGACCTTGGGGGAGCGAAGAGAAGAGGGACGGATGGGGGAGCGGGGAGGATCCCTGGAGCGCAAGAACGCCCCCGTCGCCAGGAGGTCCCCTGCGTCCACTGCCCCGCGACTCGAGCTACAGCGGCTTCAACGCCTGGGTCGGCCCTGGGGGCCTGGGCCTGTCCCCTCCCGCCCTGGGACTTGAGGGCCGCCCTTCGCCCACCTCCTCCTCCCCAGGGGGACGCGGCCCTCGCAGCTCCCGCCCCAGCGCACAGCGAAGGGGAACAGGCGCCCGGAGCTCCGGGGTGAG